>JAPYYX010001899.1:0-29089 GCA_030522605.1 Cremastinae sp. B BG-2022a
TTAGTTTTTGAAAAGAATTGTAAGATTCGTTTTTTACATGTACGTAGCAGCTCAAGGTCATGTTAGGTGACCTTGATTTTTGAGTATGTTGCTCTTGAATCAATTTGCAACAACTTTCCCTAATAAACATAAGCTCAAAAACCGCATGCTACAGAGATAAACTATGTATAACAAAATTCATTGATTTGGGGGCCTGTATAGAACTACCTTAAATAACGAAGCAGACACCTTCCTAAAAGTAATTAAGGTATTTATTAACAGATAACAATATCATTAGTAAAGATTATATATCTTTGCTAACCAACATTGTAACCTCAAGCTAACTATAAGAAACGAATGTGAATTGTGGGTAAGGATTCGTAGATATCCTTGCTTACACATTGTATTCAATTTTGGTTAAGTTGATTAAGGGAACATTTAAAGAATCCTAGATCTCTTTATTTCTTACATGACAACCCCTTTCCTCTCTACTCTATCCAATAACTCGGAATAGCAAGATTTCTCGAGATCTGACAGCGTTGACCGACGTGTTGAAGTTCCAAAGAGAATATCCCTTTCGTAAAGGGGAACCCTATCATAAACAGACAGCGGCAACCGCTCAACTTTTGCGTTGTTTATTGTTCCCCGGCTGTGACTCGAGACGTCACATTGCTATGGATAATTCTACATGTTGAACAAGTTTTATTAACATTAGCAAGAAAAGAAATACGGAAAAATATAACCTTTCAGAGCATTGATATTGAAGCTCCGATAATTCCGTAAATTAAAATAAAATATTAACTTTCTATCTATCGTGGTTCTGTAAAATCGAAGAATATATCCAAATGCAGCATCTTCAGTCGTCGCAAAACTATTATATGGATTAAAAATTCTATTTGGTTATTTATGCATTCGTGAATGACCGATTACGGCAAAGATCGCCGAAAGAAAGAGAACTTGACATTCAATTTTTGACGTGTGCGCGCTCGAGGGTGTGCAAAGAAATTCCGATGCGTTAAAGTTTGACAGCTTGGAGCTGAAAATTTCGATAAAATTAATAATTTTACGATTAATTTGAATGCTTCAGATGCAAACAATTGCAGTGATTTTTTTTAATCGAAAGAGAAAAAAAAGAAAAATGTTTTAGTTCTTAGACTTTCCAAACATTCTTCCACAATTTCAATAAAAACAAATGTTTGTTTTGGACTATAGCAAAAAACGGTTGTCTTCGCGAATAGATAGTCGTGGTCGCTCGGCTGGTTTTGATATTTTTTGATTGTTTTTTCTTTTGAAAATGTACTTGCCTCGAGTCTCTACTGTGATACTCTTGAAAGAACATTTTGTCGAGTGGATTAGGTATTCGAGCTTGAAAACAAAATACTGTCTCTCGATCGATTCAAAACACAAAAAAACGCAGTTCGAAACTATCGCTTAACGTACAGATATTTGGGTTCAAAATTTTTTAGGTTATTTTGTTACTCTCAGTCTTTTTTTCAAAGAAACAAGCGGTTCGATGAGGATAACGAGTTAGTGGCTCTTTCAGTTCGAAGAGAGAGAGAGAGAGAGAGAGAGAGAACGTTTCGCCGATAGACGGGTAATAGCAATAACGAGAAGATTCCCCAGTGGACGCGTTCAAGGCCATTGTTTTTTATTCCCGAAAATAAATATAAAGCGAAGTTGCGCGTCGACGGGATCCCCGAGACAGTAAACTGCCTTTTGACGTTCGATACGCGAGGCGATAAAAGGAAAAAAAAACAAGATCCCGGAGAGAGCTTTTTACGTACGGAATTTCGTGTCAGCTGGAGTTTTTTTTTTACGGCGCGAAGTGTGTTATTGACATTCGATACGGGGATTATCGCTCTTTATTAGCGACTCCCACGACAGTTCTCGTTTTTCCTGCTTGTCACAATTTTCTTTGGATTTGATCTTACTTTTTTCAACGCCACGAGTTGATGTCTCTTTGGTATTTTTTAAATATATTTTTATTAGCCACGATAAAGCGATGACGTTTTTCTACAGAAATGTCAACAGTTTATCAGAATAAATTGTGAGGATTTTCAGAGGTTTTTGCTCTCTTTTATCAATAAAAACGAACACTCTATGATTTCTTTTAAGTAGATAATGTTGTCCTTTTCAAATGTTATTTATTAAATTCATATCTCCGTATTTTCGTTTTCGTATTTATACTTTAAATTGTATCATGCTAAAATTTCATGCTCTATTTCGCCATCCCTCAGACGCAGAATTATCTATTTCAGTCAATAAACAATTCTTTTCATAGCTATATAAAAGATGGTTACGCTAATTTGATAAACACTGAAGAAAAAAATAGAAGGTCAGAGAAAAGCGGGAAGGATGGCGAGCAAATGGAACAAAGAAAATGAGCAAGAGACGAAGAAAGAAATTAATAACGCGGTGACAGAGAACGAAAAAAGTACACGGGAATCCAAAAAAAGGAATACCGTGAGAATGAGAGACAAGAGAAGATTTTTTTTCAAATCCCTTTTCTTTCGTTTCTTGGCTGAAAAGCGCTTGGGGTTAGCACACTCGGCCATTGTTTTACTCGGCGGTACGGCCGAACGAGCAAAGAATTAATTGGAAATGAGTGCGGCCAACGAGATATAGAAAAGGCAGCGGTGGGAGGTCGGGAACGCGAGAGGGAAGAAAAAGGAAGACGAGTGAAAGAAAAAAAAGGAACCCTGATAGCACAAAATGAAATCGCAGAAGAGTGAAAAATAGCGGGAAAAAGAGGGAGAGTTGACCTCAGCGGTAACCGCAGGGACTAAATTCCAGGAATGTTTCACGGATCATGGAGAACTGTACGAAAGAGCCGAAAAATCCGTTTTATCCTTGATACATACCAAAAAAAGAACCCTTGAAGTTTTCCAGGGCTGTAATTAAAAAGAACATTTTTTTGCGCGTCTTCACGTGTTTTTCTCCGACGAGGAGCCAGATACTATGTAAATAACAAGAACATAATTTGGGCGCTGCATTGAAGGAGGGTAAAAGCGTTATTCTGGATAAGCCCGAGGAGTTAAATCATCAGAGTCCGAGCGACGATGTGGAACATCAAAGGATTAAAAAAATTGTACAAAACCCGTTGGCTCGCAGCTACGTTGTGATCTTCTTTTTTCCTTTCCCTTCCCCGTCATTTTGAAAGAGCTATGTCGGGAAAAGTCATTAACATCGTAACTCTTGGCTTTACAGAGTTAGCAAAGTTCACGGTTACTAAAGTCTATGAGAGAGAAGAAGGGCGCAAGGGAACGGCTTCACTGGACTCTCGCGTGTGCAAAGATGGTCGGTTAGACTGCCAAGGGGCCAGGAGGGGCAAATGATTTTCTTTCAAAAGTTTATGCCTCTGAATTCTCGCAATGCCGGCGGTGGAACGTCATTAATTCTCGGTTAAGAGTTGGAAGATAGATCGCGAGAGCTCGTTACTTTGATGAGTTTGAGCGCGAGGTCGGGTCTGTCAAAGTGCTCGAAAAATAAAAATAAATTAAAGTATAAAAAAAAGTAAATTTCTCGACTCGGATGAAAAATGGAATAAGAATTATCCGACAATTATATTGACTAATGAGAATGGAATATTTCCGGAATTAAATAAGCTGTCTACGCGGGCTTGGGTTGTTGGAATAATCCATTTCGAAGTGGCGTCATCGATGGACGGGAAGACATACCAAGATTGGACTAGCATGCATCGTATTTTGGATGGAAATACGTGGAGAAAGCGATTCAACGGCTGGTACATACAGGCCAGACGAAGTGGAATGAGGAAGAGCGTGATTGCAACATCTGGGATGATTCGACGGGTCGACCATAGGGACCGCAGCAAATCGAGTAGAGATCTAGAATCCGTGACGTTCACCTGGTAGAATCGTGTGTCATAGAATATAAGCGTGTGAGCTTTCGTGAATTTCAAGGGAGGTTCGCACCCTGACGTTCGACCGAAAATGTAGCCTGTCAGCGAGGATCTTCATCATCGAGAATTCCGATAGCGGATCATCAGATTCCTGACACTGATAAAGAGAGCGTTATCACCGATTTGTTCATGGAATCCGGATAAGTAAGAATGAAATGAGAAAAATCGTCGGCCTGCTCTATCCAGAGGGAATTTATCCTTTCGACCGTGCTAATTTATCGAAAATGGCGAAAGCTGCTTATTATCATCGCAAACAGTTAGAACCGAAGAGCCAACAGAAAAATCAGCCGCGGTCGGGAAAAAGAGGCGAGCTGGAAAGCTTCGCAGTTTTATGGGAATAGGAGAACCTGTGTAAACTCTTCTATCAGCGGGGCGAGCGCGCGCTGGCTGGGCAAACTTTCAGCCCTCTCTCTATCTTTTTTCGCTTTCTCTCTCTCTCTCTCTTTCTTTCTCTTTTTCGGAGATTAGAGCGGTCCGTATGAAAAAGGAGGGAGGAAGGAAAGAAAACGAAAGGATTGAGTGCATAAGCTGTGATATAGCTGAGAGTCTCACACTCTGGAAAGCCAGGAAAATTTTCGCCAACGTCGCTTTTCTCTCGGTCAAAGTCCGATAACGATAACTATACCCGGGATAGCAAGAGGCTCAATGCACCACCAAGCTCTATTTCTCGTGAGATCTCTTCTCTCCCCAGCCCCGGCGTGACCACAATCTTACGCAGGATTCATAACTCGCCCTCAGCTAAGAGAGTTCGAGCTTTCCAGTTTGTAAATAACTCGGCGTATCCCTATTTCAACCCTCGGCATCGCGTTTCTCGCCTCTTTCATCCACTCTTCACATCCGGTCCTCGATCCTGTCGCTTTTATTATATCCGTTCCACCGCACAGTAAACTTTCCATCATCAGAAAGAAAAGCTGGAGAAACTGGAGCGGGGGACGAGCGAGGGGAAAAGATACCGCGACGTGAGTCCACATTTTTCGAGACGCTTATATTCGACACTGGTGGAAAACGTGTCAAGAGTCGAAGTGGTATAGCCTACAAAGGGGATGAAAAAAATTGAAGAACGATAAGAGCATATTGGACGAAGCGGGGTTTTCATACGTCAAGCTGCGAATACTTTTTTTCCACGGTGGAATTACTCGTATATATCCCGAATGTCCATTGGCTAAACCGTGGGGACATTGTTAACCATAAACCACAGGGGCCATAAGCGGTCGAGCGCGATACTTCTTCTCTTTTTTCTTCCGGCTCTCAGTGCACAGCCGCGCGTCCGATATTCCACGAAACGAAACAATTTTCCTTCCTCCGAAAAGCTTTTTCTCCCCACGTGGGGACTCTCTCTCTCGTCCCTTCGGTATCGCACGAACAGTTTTTTCGATCGCGACTCTTCGTTTTTTGGCTCCTGTACACCCTCCCGTACCGTTTATTCCCGTTTCTGCGCTTCCGGGCCGGTTGCACAGAGGCCGGGCGTCTCCCTGCATCGCCAACTGCGCTATACGAATGTACGTGATATCCCGTAACAGCGGGTTCTATACTAGCGGTTATATACACCGGGTGAATTGCAGCGAAAGTTGAAACAATATCGAATTTATCGGCGAAGGAACCGGATGCGGGACGCGTGAGTTACGAGCCTCCCCCCGTCTTTCTCCGCGCCCGTTCTTTCCCTCTCGAGCCATTCGTTGAATCTGGGGCTGCATGATCGTCGCGTTGCCAGAGGGAAACTCGAATTGAGAATTGTTCCAAGAAGGACGGAAAATAAACATCGAAGAGATTCGCCGCTGGAGAATGCTTTACTGATGGTATAGAAAATAGAAACAGGAACGAGACATTGCTCAGGAGTAAACGTGCGAGCGAGGCAAAAGCTTTGACGAGACGCGATAGACTCTCAGAATAAGCAGAGAGGTCATCTCCCTCCCTCTCTCTCTCTTACTGGAAAATCGGTATCTCTCTACTCGCAGTTCCAAACTTTTGGCGATGTTCCGAGGTTAACGTGAATTATACTCTATGAGTTCCCGAGCTCGTGCGCTCTCGGAAGAATCAAGTTCCGCGCACATTCCAATTACATGTGCGTTCGATGGTCGAAACGATGGGAAAACTTTTCTACACGCTATCTATCAATGTACCGAATTTTAATTGGAAATGAGGATACGTGCTCCCTCGTACACGAACGAGGTGAGAATAAAGGGCGCGTATCCTTTTAACGTCGGTAAACAAATTTTTGCTCCACATCGTGAACGTGGTAAGAAATTGAGTCTCCCTCGACGGCGGGCAGAAAATTTTCCACATAGACTTTAAGCATGTGCGGCCCCGTGTTATCGGAACGATTTCCATACAACGTGCGACTCTGGGGGTACCGGGTGTTGTGCTTACTCTCCGCAAGATCTACATAACGTGCCGTAGAAAATGCTTTGAATTTTCGAGGAGCATCAGCACACACGTCATTGCTTAAACTCTCATGAGATATCCATGCGATTTTCCCTCGCGAAAAAAAGTATAACGTTGATAAAGAGAATTTCGCGAAAGTGCTGTAAAAGCCATTAACCGTATTATCCATTGGATGAGTCAGATCAAACCGTTGAAAAGATATGGCGAAGGAGAGGGGAAGAAAAAAGTAATGATAATATGGGAGGATTATCGTTTTCATGATTGAACCGACGAGATAAGTATAGTTTTATGGAGTTGCGATATACTCATCGGTAAAATACAGATAGACGTGGAATTCGCCATTTTTCCTGCTTCGATCATTTTTTACGATGGCTATTAATATAAAAATTGAAGGATTCGCGTAATGAACCTTCGACCGGATTCTCCGTATTGTGAGAGGTCCAGCAAACATCTCGTGGAATAAACAAAATAAGAATAAAAATATATGTTTGATCATTCGGTACAAGAAATAAAATGCAGAATATATGAAAACTTCGTACGAAGCTGAGATGTGCTTATATGAGAGACTATAAAATGAGAAGATAGGAAAATTTTATTCAGCCCTGAGCTGAAGTTTCTCGTATATAATAATGCGACTTTGAAGCTTTAGAACTTTTGTCCCGGGGATTCCGCACGTTGTGCGAAAACGACGATCACTTTTTATTCATTCGCGTCATAATTTCTTCTCGGCATTTTTTGCTCGAAAATCGAAGAATTATTAATGCCGCCGTTCGAGCCTAAAAGCTCTTGTGTCAGCGGAGGGAGAGAAACGCGTTACATGATGCACGGAAGAATAAGTAGAAAGCAGAGTGCAGAGAATAATAATGCATAATAAATTCGTGCGAGCTCTTAGACAATTCTAGAAATTTCTTCTTGTGCATGTGCGCGCGGGGCTTGCGAGCTTTCATCGTATACTTCCTAGTACATGCATAGCGCTAAGAGGAATTCCATGATACATAAAGTACGGAAAACTCTCTTACGTATACGTGCGGGCTTAACAACACGAGATACACCTCATCGCGACATACGCGTCTCTTTTCTATTCTGAGCTTTTCAAAAGATTCCCATCACGTAATTTTACGAGGTGTGCGCGTATGAAAATTAAAGCACTGTAAAATATCATGGCTAACTTTCACGAAGAATTTACATCTGAAATAAAAACCGGAAATTCATTAATGGGTCTCAGAAATCTTCTGAAAACGAACATTTCCCATTTCTGAAAAGTTTTTTCCTGAATAAATAAGGTACGTAGAAATTTTTTTCATCTCTCTCCTCGGTTTTCATGAGACTTGAAAATTTTACACGATAAGAAAAGTGCATGCGTATGTAAAAAATATACAGAGAAAAACGTACCATGTTAAAAATTTATCAAATTTTTATGATTTTCACTTTTACTACCGAAACACCGCACGAGAAAATGTTTCTTAAAAACTGAAAAAAATTTGCGTGAAAAACAAATTTTTCGTTAAATTGCTTAAAGCTTATATTAAAAACAAAGATAAAAACAAGATTTTGAAGGAAATCGTAGTAATGTATTGCAGATTTTGAATTGAAGTGGAAAAAAATTGCTGGTGAAAGATGCAATGGAGCAAATAAAAACTGGCGAGAGACAGGAAATGGAGAACCCCTGGTAACAAAGGAAACGGGGGTGGAAGGTGAGTTAAGCGTGTCTTCGTTGTTTCTTGGATCTGTAACTGACTAGCTCGAAAGGTAAACTATCCAGGAGCAATTTTGCTCACCGACAAAAAGTCTGAGAGCATATTCCTGTCGTCGGAGTCGTTGGCTTTACATATGTGAGCGGAAAACACGCGGGGGAGCTTTCCTCGGGCGTCCACCACTATATATATCCATCGAAGAAACTCTCTCCCCACCCCGGTCGACGATCTCTCTTATTCTTTTTCTCACCATAGCATTTTTATACCCCGTGGGTACGAGCGACTCTGAAGTATCCATTCTTAGGGGCCTGCCTCCGAAGCGGCAGCCATGTAAACACAAACACCCATACGCGGAGAGACACGAGTGCGAACCTTGATACAAATCCATATACATATATGCGCGTCGAGTGTGCCGCGCACACCAAGACAAACGATATACCGAGGAAGCTTAAAGCTTTTGGAGCTCTATGAGAAAACAGTTCTAAAGCTCGGGCATCGCAGTACGGTTAAAAGGTAAGAAGAAAAGTACGAAAAGTGCTGGCCTGTGTTTGGTGGCCGTGGAACTGGCGTCTCCTTCTGTATGTCCCCCGGCGATGGGCCACATAATACACCAAACTTTTCGCATGTGTATCATCCAACTCCGGCAATATCGCGAGAACGTTCGGAAAAATATTGAAAAAAAAGAAGCCGAGAGAAAAATGAAACTTCGAAGACGCCTCCCGGAGAAGAAAAAGGATAACTTCATTTTTTTTCTTTCACGTTGTTCCTCATCATTCTTTTTTATTCTTCAGAGAGTTTTTCCACGAGGTGTGGAAGGAGAGGAAAATATATTTTTCATCTCAGATTGGGGTGAAGTGTGCGGAAATTAGGGAAAGAAGGGACCTCGAGCAGCCCAGAAAATAGAAAGTAGCTCACGAGGAATAACCCTAATATTGAGTAGCAAAACAAGACGAAAATCTCGTTGAGAATCAATCAGTCTCTTTCAGCGTTGTCCTTCGATCCTCCGTCGATGGATAGTAACAGCGTATCTTTTAGCCCTCTCTCCTTGTCACGGGTTTAGATCTTTCCTATCACTATCTCTATACACCACGTGCGAAATCCATCACCGTCTCGAAATTGAAACGTAACGCTATTGGAACCTCTGGTTATAGAGGTTCCTAGGTCTATCGTACGTATAAATTCTAGTTTGGCTCCCTTACGAGCTCGATCACGAATATATATCCTGTTGACGCTGTTCCAGGATGTGACCAAAGAAATGGAGCATTTCGTGAAGAGATAAAGACCACGAGGTACAAACACATGAGAATAACGAAAAAAAAAATTCGTCTCTTTTTTTATTCGTAACCTACCATTACGAAAAAAATATACGACGATGCTATAAAATCGCTTATGACGAGCAATATTTGAAATATAATCATGATGGAAGAATGAACGTCGAATAGAAAAAAAAGTAGTTCGCAAATATTGATTTTGATTTTATTTATTACTTCCCGCGATTATGAGGAAAATTTTCGATGGTGGAATAAAATCGATTTTCGCTTCAGGGAGCGCATGATGCTTGAAAAATAATCATGGCGAAAAAGTCGTATTTCGAATCAGTGGAAAAAACGTTCACTGCTCGTCTTTTGCATTCAATGCGTTCCATTCTTTTCTCAACTACTCTTGTTGGGACGCTTCGTTTTTTTTCTCTATTCGCAAACAATCCAGGATGAAAATACGTTCCTGCATTGTCAAGCGTGATTGGTATCCCGGTGTCCAATTGTCAAGGAGCCCTTTTTGGTTTCCCCATTTTTTTTGTTTACAGGAACTCGAGGCTATATAACCTTTACGCATCATTTCCAGCGTATGGAAAAAAACGTCGTCCATTTCTGGTTTTGACTTGTTATACAAACGTTGAAAAATTGTTCTCGCTTATCCGAGGATATTTTGGAATAAAGAAAAAAATCGTTTTTTCCCATTAGTATAAAAAATGGAGACGAAATTTTTTTTCACATTCTATTAAAATCATTTAAAATCACTATCAAATCACCATCATGTCTACAAATGAATTTTTTATTCCTCTTTCCAAAAGACATTTTCCTTTAGTGATTAGATAACCTGTAAAAATAGAAAATAAAGTACATAAATTAAGTACAATGATTTTTTCCGACAATCGTGATTATTTGGCTACGTGCCATAGATAAATTGAGGAGTTTTTCAGGAAGATTTACATTTTTCGTTAGAAGCACACGCTTTTGATCGTTTACGGTGTACACAGAAATGAGATGAACGAGAAAGCAACCAAGAGGAAAAGAGGACTCGGTGTCTCTGAGCTCGGATATGTCTGGGAATTTCTACGAGGCGTCGTATAATGCTGGCGAACGTAACTCGCGAGTTATATACCAAACGCCATAACCCGGCGATGTCGTGTTTCACGCTCGAAAGCTGAAGGAAACTTCTCTCTGTCTTTCACGTGTGTATTTTTTTGAAGGATTGAAGCATTACAGTTGGACTCGGAGGAAGCAAGAGAGAGAGAGAGAGAGAGAGAGAGAGAGAGAGAGAAAGAGGAAAGAAAACGTATTCGTCCACGCGATCCGAAAAACCCAAGGGCGAGTCCGTAAATTTTGCTGTGCCATTTGGACCTCGAGACTTTTCCTCTCCCCTTTTCCTCTTCTTCGATATTATATAGTTTTAACATCGGTATGACCATTCCCTCTCGTCTGCTGGGTGAGTTCAAGCGCCAAAGATTTCACGAGATTGCGGTTATATACGAGGAAACGTTTTGCTTCGTGACACGCCTCCATTACCCGCACTTCCACCACAATTTTTCCGACTGAATGATCTATACGTGTAGATCTCTGGTTGTGGCCTCAAATGAAATCGCGGTGAAGAAGGAGGAGAGAAAAAAAATCGTAACAAAGTTACCTCAATCTGTCTCGCGAGAAAGAGTGGAGAGGAGGAAATAAGATCGAACAAGAAAGAGTAAATACGAGAAGCATCCCTAATGAGAGTTCTGAAAACAATTCTTGAGACAGTATCGTCGAGGATTTATAAAGAAAAAGCTCGTTTTTTTTTCAAGGGTCATAAACCCTCTGCGCGACCGGTTGTTAATAAGGCTTTGGACGGCTTGGAAGACGAGCTAGAGGGCTCTGGCATCATTTTATTCGTGAGCACATATTCTTGAATGATGAGAGAAACGGAGAGAGGAAGACTGGACGATGAATAGAGAGGTGGAACAAGTGGATGAGAAGTGGACGTACAACAAATTTGAGCGAAACGAGGTGAGGCAGAGAGGGCAAGGGCAGATGTGTAGGACACAAACACGCGGACGCTTCGAGGTTTCTGAGCTTTGGAGAAGAGGCTTCGACCGTGAGGGAATCAGCTTCGTACGATCTGCGCGTTGGCCAATTCCACAGGGTAGTTATATATACGCAAAAGGTGTCTAGTGTGGCATTGTGTCCAGGCGGAATCCTCTTCTCGCCGCTGAGAGAGAGAAGTAGTTGGCCAACAGCCGCAATGCGACGACGTGTGCTTGCCTTCCCGTTCCTTTTCTCTTCTCCTCTTTCCGCTTCTTCCTCGACCTCCCAGGTGCAACTCCCGCACACACACCTTTTGGATTCTCCTCTTCTTCGTTGTTAGCGAGTGGTAACAAATCCGACCTAGAAAATTCTCTTCCTCTTCGCGCCGGAGAGCGACCGTGTTGTGCTCTGGTGTATACATATCTCGTTGCTTCCTCGAATTCAACGAGCCGGACTTTCCCGGATACGCTCCTCCCGAGCAACTTACCAATTTATGTCTACCCTTGCATTTTATTTTCTACTTATTCAATTAGCGGTATTCTTTTTTGCTTCGAACATTGATTTTCGAACTGCAGTTGAGAAAAAAATAAACAGCACGCTTTTCTCAGGCAATTTATCAATTTGTATACCCTTATCATTTCCTACTTGTTTTATTAAGACGACTTTTTTCATTCTGTACATTGATTCTTAAATTGTAATTAAAATAGTTGAGTCAAAATAGGAACGCGCCTATATTTTGTAATTCAGGTTCTGACTATAGACCACATTCGCGAGCTAGTTATTTCATTGAAAGACAAAGAATTCGATTTCCGGTTAAAAAGCCATATATAGAAATCGACAGAGGATACTTTTTAAACCGCTTTCGAGGAAGAGAAGCAACAGAGACAGAAATGAATGAAAATAGAATGTTGGTAGAGCTATAGAGGATCGAGAGAGGAAGAGAAAACGAGGCTTGAGACTCCTTCCGTTCTAAATTCTCGAGGACGTAAAGCAGAAACTTACACCGTCGATGAAGCATCGATGTTCCTGCTATACATATACTTCCAGGACAAGCCCCATTACCGTACTGTATTCCATTCCCTCTAAGAAGATTCTTTTTTACATTTCATCTTTTCTTCTCTTCACCGGAGAAATTTTCTGAAGCGATTAATGAACTGCATGACTTTTCATTCGAGTCTCCTTTAAAACTTCAATTAAAGGTTTAATAGAAAGCTCACAAATTAAAAAAATATCTTCGCATATAGTCGGTATTCATTCGGTCCGTATGGATACAATACTCTGAATGAAAATCAAACCTTTAATTGATGAAAACGAGAGGCGAAAAGATTTCACCAATAGAGTGGACACGTTCGAAGGTGAAGGAACGTGAAAATAATGAGAAAATAAACTTAAAGTAATGAGGCGGAAGAAAGGAAGTGTATAAATAAAATTAGGATAGATCTCGTAGGTAAAAGTGTGTACAGTGAGAAAAGAAACGGAGGTGAGGTTTTCGTTCACGTGAGAGTCGATACTTTTTCTCTGTATATGGCACGCTTCGCTTTTTCTTTCTTTCCCTCTGTCATTAGGGCTAACCCCTCTTGTTCTCGGTAACGCGAAATCTCTCGGGTTCTCATTATACCTGCGTGGACGGCTGGCAAACACGTGGAATTCAACCCCGAAGGCAAAATCGATTATCGTTAGTGAAACGACTCTCCGAGGGAGCCTTCCAAATTGAGAACTCTTTTTTTCACACAAATATATTTCCTCGTTTGATACTCGGATAATCGGTGGAGAATTATCGTGACACCACGTAAACATCTGTATTGATAACCTACGATTTAAAAAATCGTGTGTATATCTACGAAGATTCGTGAAATAATTTTTCTATGAAATTCTGAAAGCAATACTTAGAAAATATTAATAATGACAATTTTTAGTTACAACCCATTCCATTGTATTGAAGTTAATTGTCCTGGGAAATGAATCAAGTAATTTTATAATCTGTCTTACGTTCCTCTAGATCGTTCAATTTTCATTTTTGAGGTAATTATTCTGGGATTTTTCTGACAATTCGAAAACATTTTTCTTGACTGAAAATCATCGTTCTCACATTCACAGAAAATCCTCAGACTCGAGAAGAAGTTTTTTCGCTATTCATTAGTTCCCTCTGAGTATGATAACCTCTCTAGCACAGAAATGACAGTCAGAATCCATTAAAGAACTTTTTCAAATATTTTTTTTTCTCTTTATCAAACTCAAAGCGCATACTCTATTCTTGCAAATAAAATTCTTACAATAATAATAGAATCTCTCAAGAATAGGAATAAATTTTATTTTTATCACCCTGTTGAGAATGAAGCCAAGAGAGTGAATCATGAGTTAAGGAAACGAGGTTGATGGTCCGGTCACAAAAGGATAAAAAACTTATTATTAGTAAGTATAAAAATTCGATGCTTATGTATGCGTGTACTTCTGTCAATAAATCGCCATCAATATATTTTTGTTGCCATTATTATTATTATTATCGGCGTTATTATTGCCCGTCTGACATGTCATCGTGCCCAGCAGGCTATTTAAATGTCCCGTATTTAAAATACACCGCCTCCATTTCAGGGAACTCATGTAACGAACAATACGACAACAAATGAATGCACCCTCGAGCTTACAAAAGTGGTTGCGAGTAGATGGAACGTATAGGTGAGACGCAGCAGCGCCATTACGTTTTTTCTTCTCTTCTCCCCCTTATACCTACGTTTTTTTTCTACGTCCCGGACTCTCCATTTCCTATGGACTTGCAGTACTACCTCGGTGCTTTCGTGTATATAACTGTAAAAAAAAGAGGAGAGAGGAAGAGGGAAAAAATGTATATACACGGAGTGTCTATATTCTATGTGCAACCGGCTCGAACACAACTAATTCGAAACGTGCGACGACTCGAAATCTCCCGAGAGAGTGGTACTCTCTTGCCTCTTGTCAGTTTCACTGTTTCGCCTCTCCGCCCCCCTACTCTTCCTCCTCCGTCGGCACCATCCCCGGAGCTTCCAAGCTCCGCCGTGCTTTTTATGCTCAACGGTGTGTGCAGCATCCAAAATGGCCTATCGTCGCTTAACTCGAACCTCATCTATAAGCCTGACGGCAAATTTTCCATTTGCGAAAATTTATACGTCAACGTCCCGCAAAAAAAAGGGAGGGAAAAAAAATTATCGCGACTTTTTTTCTTCCTCAATCAGGATTACCGGATGTGTATGCACGTTTATGTGTGCATGTATCTATGTATATTTTCCTCACAAAAATTTACGAAAAATTTAATCCATGAATAGAAAGCTCGGAATGAAATTCGGGACAGTGAGATCGAGTGAATTTTTTTATGCTTCGGAGCTCATATTCTAGAACATCAAAATGACAAGGATAAATTTTGCAAGAGGCCGAAAAATCGATACAAACTACCAACAACCAAGTCGCGCTATATACGAAGCACCGGAAGAATATCCGAAAAGAGCGAAGAACGGGAGGAAGAATTAAAAAGAAGTGCGAAAGCTCGTGAAGATCGTCGTTAAGAACTTATCGAACTCTCCAAGTCTTTCCATTGTAGCTGAATAAAGTACGAGAGTAGAGTGAAAATCGATTGGGGCATTTAAAAAATTGCAAATGAGAAAAAACATTGGACAAAGTTGAAGATTATGCGAAAAAAAGAGAGAAGCACGTGTTTGACGAGGAGTAGGTATAAGAATGAAGAACGTGATTGGAATACGAAAAGAAGAAATTTAAAAAGAGTAAAAAAAGATGAAGAGGAGGTCAAAGGGTTCTGAAACGCTCATTACTCTTTGTGCAAAAACGCAAGAGTTTGGCATCCGTCTTTCTAGCCGTCACTGGTTAGCGTTTATTAGAAACTTTCGGCGATTTTTTTCGAGACAAGAGGCGAGGGGCAAGAAAATCCATGAGAAAGAATCTTCGAAAAATGTTCAAACCTCGGAATTTCCCATCCATGAAGAAAATATAGAGTAAAAAATGTGTCTTTCTCTCCGACACAACTTTTCTTCGTCGCTAACAGCCGACTTCCGAAAGAATCCTTTTTCCCACAGTGTTCCTTTTTCACTTCTTTTTCCTTCACGAATTCGCGTTCTACGAGCATCGACTTCACGAGGTGACTGACTCTGCGCGTCCGAGTTCGCCAGAGTGTATGGACGTTGAACGTTCTATAACCATATCGAGCCGGAAAGCAACCAGCGGTTCTTGAAGTCACCCCTAAATCCGACGACTTTGGTGGTCGGTTCGAACGTGTGTGGGAGATCCGTCGTACACGTATTCGCGACGAGGGTCTTACCACCCGCTAGGTGGTCGTCGCGGTAGCCACAGATGTTCGATAAGCTTCGGACCTCTGGCGCAGCATCGAGCAACGACGAATGGTTAAAGATTCTTTCCCCCTCTAAGATAAAAATGGGACTAAAAAAATTTCTCGGATCATTTGATAATTCTTTGGGTCACGTAGACAGGTAAGTCTAGACATACTCCATCTTTCCTCGGCTCTGCCGTAATTCCTATTATTTTACGAGTCCATTTTGTCCCGAGCTTTTACCATCGATCGATTCCGCCGCGGGGGAGTTTTTGTCAATTTTTATTGGTCCCCCACGAGGTAGGATTTTCCTGGGAATCTTTCCTCCAAAACGAATCGTTGACTCGTTTCTATATCACATTTCTTAAATTATATACTTGAAATCGGAAGCTCGAGATGAAATCGTACGGAGTTCAAGAGTCCAAAACATATATGCTTGATAATATATACGTACAACATACATATCATATTTATCCTGTTCGTATATACTGTTCTATACAAGAATAAAAAAATGCTTGGCGAAAGGATAATAGCCCTCGGGTGTTTTTCATCATACGTAATTTCCATTCAGTTTGTGAATTGTGTATTAGCTCAAAAGGGGAAAATGTAAAATTCATTCGCAGTCGAGCGCTAATGGATTTTACATCGGCCTGGGGACGCCGGTAATCAAAATTCTCTATGGAGACTTTGGTGCATTGACAGGCAAAGGATATAGAAAGCTCGAATAAGGCGACGCACGCGCTTCCATCAAAAGCCGACCGAGAACCAGTAAATACGAAAAATGCTATATGTGAGAGGAAAGTACGTCAAATATAGAAACGATAATAATAATAGTAATATTAATAATAATAATAACGTTCCGCTGAGACGTAATCCAAGTTCCGTAGATTTGAATTTTCATCGATTCTGACCGGAGGCAAAATTATGTACAATGCGTATTATATGTACGGTGGAGTCACGTGTCTATTAGAGACGCTAATTACTGCTGCAAATACAATAGCTTCCAATTATACGAAAATGCAGGCTTTGGTAGGGCGTATAACGGAAAACATATAGTCAGGAAACCCCATACATAATTAGTCCAGTGCAGCTCTCATTAACGAACAACGCGCGGTATTCTCTGAATTTTTTACTCTCGAGCGAGTACTCTGCTCCCTCTTAATCCCACCCTTCCTGCACACTCTCCCTAATTCAATAAGATCTGGATGATTAAACGCAAATGACGTGCTCTTGAAAGCAATTAGTCGCAAAGAGTATTCTCAAATTTATATATACAATTATAAAACGGAGCGTACAATTTTCAAACCTATTTCAAGGACGGTAACAGAGTACTTTGCATCAAGAAAGCAAGAACTCTGAGTTGTTTTTGTTACTTTCATTTTGTATGTGTATAGTCAAAGATAATAATAACTCGTAATTCATAAACCTTACAGCTCTTCGCAAGATTCTGCAAGAGACATGACGAAATTTATAATCTGATTAACCTCAAAAAAAATTGAGGATTACGTTTTTACAGAACGAGGGAAAATTTCACCGGTGAGATTTCTTTTTGTTGCGACTTTTTTCGGGATAAGCTCTTTCGATATTTTTGTCTATAGCCCAGCGAATCTCGTATTCATGGAATATCTTGATTGCTGAAAACTTTTCGTTTCTCCATCCTCCTGACTCTGTCTTTCTCTCTCACCTCGCTATATTGGCATGGCCGTGTGCCTGATCTCGGTGTCCGCTAAGATAAAGATTCCGTAAATAAAAGTTCGATCTTGCGTAAACAAAAGTCCGAACAGTTGCGACTCGGATAATCTCATTTAAAATTGGATTTGTGGTAAAGCGAGGGGGGAGGGGATTCGTGAGAAGATGAGAACAAGTGGAAAATATTCTGTCTGGGATTTCTGGGTTTTTCGGTGTTTGAGAAAAATCCTGTTGCGTCGTGTTTCGATAATATTACAATGAAGCCCACGGTGCATGTGGAATTCACTACCGTCCATGTCTAACTTTGAAAACGAACCGAACTGGAAGCGGTTGGAAACTCATTTCCCCGATCGCAATGTCATTTCTCACGGATAACGATCCATGTACCCACCGCGATGATCCGATTCCAGTTCCACCAATTCCCTTGAAAAAGTACGAGGATCTGATAGAGCCGGCAACGATCTCGTCGACTCCGATATCGGAATGGAGGATTTTTTTTTTTCAAAAAAGAGCAATGACACTTCATCAATTCGGACTGAGCGAAGTGTCAAAGTTCCGGGCGCTCGATCGTATCGGAAAGATGGAACAACTGTTGGACGGGAGGGTCAGATTCTCCGTGACTCCAATAACCGTTTTACGCGAGACGTCTTCTTCTTCCTAACTCGAAATATTTCTCATTAAAGTGTACGACTCCGCGTGCGAGGTAATTGCATCATAACTATACGTATATACATGCATCAACGTATCGCCGTGTCTCCCTTTGATGGTTTCCGAGTGCACGAATAACTACGACCGTAAAGCTCGTCGATGAAATCCATGAGACGGGTTAGTTTCCATGGGAAGTTCCGACACGCGAGAGGATTCAGTTCCAGAGACACGATCAACTACGAAGAATCAGAGTTACCGACGTTGTAACACCTCGAGCGTGAAATGTTTATTCTTCGTTGAAGATTGAACGTTCGTCCACCGGCGATGGAACGAAAATTTGAAGCTGTGCAAGGCGCTCGTTCGCCGGAGCCATTCCGATTGCATTAAGCCGTTGAATAACACAGCGTGAGGGTTATACGCTTCTTTAATCCCCCCCCGTAGCCTCATGCATACGGATACTAAATTCCGGAGAGGACGTTCGGCCGATGATTCGTCGCATCGGACGAATACGCAATGATCTTAAAGCTCTTTGCTCTCGGGAGAGTCCTTCGAGTGTGTCCCCACCCCCCTTGTAATTTCAGGGAGTTTCCCTCCGACACGACTTGGTTGGAATCGTCCGGAAATTCGGAGGGGGTAAACTCATTTCCCTACCAGACGACGCAGCTGTAAACATAGTTCAGTCACGTAACTTGTACGTAACATTGGAACTAAAGCTTCGAAGGATGGCAGGCAGTAAACAGATATCCTTGGCAGAAGCGTCATTTCTCTTATTCCTCTCGTCTTACGCGCCATTCTTCATCCCGGTAGGAAAACTATACCAGAAGACCTTTAACGCGAGGAACGAGAGCTATCGACAGAGAAAACTGTCATCGCCGAGGCAGGCGTGACGAGCTCCGACGAATTTTCTGCGATGTCTCCGAAAGCGAGAGACACACGTAGCCTCTGTAAAATCGGATCGTTGCTACCTCATCCGTGACGAAGAGAAAGGGAACACCGTGTCTTGAAGCGAATCATCAGGGTCACGAGTGAGCATGATAAACACTCGGAAGTCGAAAGGGCGCTCGGGGAGAAAGGTAACGAGAAGGGCGGAATGATCGAGGAGGAAAAGGAGAGAAATGATGGCTCGCGATTGTAGACCGGGGCTACGGAGACAGGGGGATGCGGGTTGTAACTTTGTAATTGAGTTTACTCGTTTCGCTACTGCTGCATCGAAGAATCCTCAAGACTCGACATTGCAGGACTTTCCGCTCTCTCTCTCTTCATTCCACTATACCGTTCCTCGTTTATTTTGTCTCTCGTTTCATCCGCGCCCACCTCCTTTCTCCAATAGAATCCTGGACATCCCCAAGCAATTCTTCATCCCTCGTTTTATTTCTTCTTTCTTTTTTCTTCTCTCTGTGTCTCCCGTGATCTCCCTCTCTGTTTCTCCCGATCTCTCTTTCGCCCACGAACTACCGGAAGTAATGTTTGAAACACTCTTGAGTTTTATCCCCAGGGCGTATCTTCTTATTTCTTTTCTTCCCTTCTCTCTTTTTTACTCATTCCACCCTCCAACGTTTTTCTCTCGGCTTTTTTTTTACTAGTTTCTTTCTTCTTCGCTCATGGCACGCTTTTCGTTCAAGCGGCCATTGGACAAGGACCAGAGGTATCCTTTTTTATCTCTTTTTTCTCCCTTTTTCACTGCCCTCTGACTTACGTTCGTATGGGATCAGAAGCTTTATCCCGAACCTTTTACACCCCCGTCAAAGGAACCGATTGTTACTCTGATACAATTTCCTTTAATTAGACGGTTACTCAATACATGCGAGCGCTGATGAAGGTATTGGAATACCCCGCAAGAATAGCCACTTATTCCCCGAGTGCAGAGTGATTTAGCTCGGCTGCAAAAAAACGTAACGGAACGAAAAAAAAAGACTCGACAGATCATTACCGTATTCGTTTCGTCGAGCTCTTTCCTGTGAGGTTCTCTATACTTCGTGCCTGCACCGTGGCAGGAAAAAGAGGGTATTACTTCCTGGAGAGATAGCAAAGCTCCCTGAGGATCTCATAAATCGTGGTCCGAGAGCATCCAGCAAAGAAACAAGAAGGAAAGAGCTTGTGAAGGATGTGCCAGTGGAGAGAAAAAGAGAGGGAGAGAAAGAGAGAGAGAGAGAGAGAGAGAGAGAGAGAGAGAGAGAGAGAGAGAGAGAGAGAGAGAGAGAGAGAGAGAGAGAGAGAGAGTGCAACCAAGACCAGGAGAGAAAAGAGTCTTTTCATCCTTTTCTAGATGAAGAGACTTCCTCGCACCGAACCCTCGTGCTCCTCAGTACACGTTCAGCTTCCGATATGTCGACGCGAAAGCGCCCTTCTTCAAAATCACCCTCGTACATCCTGGGATCTCAGTGTGAACTCGACGAGAGACTTCCGGCCGTTCCTCGGACCACTCGGAAAAATTCTCAAGCGTTTCACAGACTCTCGAAGCCTCTCCCACATTCACAAAGGCCTCGACTCCATTTTCCATGAAAAAAGGAAAACAACCAGCAGGAAAAACTTTCTTCGATTCCCTGAAGCATTGCCGATGTATTCATCTTATTTTCTCTCGACGCGCTCTGGGAGTGGACTGCGAAAAAAAACGACGCTCTCTGCTTTTGACGTTGGACGGAGATATACTTAATTCAATATTGGGGAAAATTGATTTGAAATGTCCTCGTTGAAAATCAATGATTCGACGGTACCGAGGAAAACGATCTCTCGGATAATTTTTCCCTCGTTTATATTTCCCTGCGTCTTACCGTACGAGGCATCGTTCCGTGTCTCTGGATAAGAATGAAAGTGTATAGAGCGGAAATCGCCGAAAGCTGCAGCTCCGAACGTTACTTTCGGGCGTCTGGAGAGAACACGCTACGAGTCTCAGGGGTGCAGCAGAAGGGCTCGTTTCAGCGAGGGAAAAGCCGAGTGAAAGATATCCGTATTTTTCATGGGGTTCCTAGGATTTTGGGGTAGAAAATCCTGTATGTGGTTTAGTAATCTCATGTACAAGATTTCTTGGCCGACCCTCGAGCATTTGTCGTCTCTCGACAAAGACTTCGCATTCTCGAAACGAAAAGTCGAACCGAAAGATAAAAATTCATACATCGCACCCAGTAGAGCCTACCCACCTCACACGGTTATTGATGCGACATCCGAATAATAAAGCGTCCATTTAAAGTGTCAAACGTATTCACCCTCGAAAAATAAAAAGGGAAGAGAGGGACGAATGAAGTTTGCATACGAAACTCAAAACGTTTATCCCTTATTTTTCATCAAAATGGCCATTGGGGTCAGAGAAAATTTTTCTTTTTATTGTGCCGCCATGAAAACAATTTCTTCTATCGTTTTTATCGCGCTTCAAAATATTTCGCGTGGCGAAATTTTTTTTTTTTTATTATCGTATCTTACTCTCCTTCCGACCCATTAAATTCTCGTAAATCAAGGACACACCGAATTCGGGTCGAACACGATGTATGTGAGATCCGATAAGATGGATTTTATACGAGAAAACCTTTCTTCCCGATTTTCTTTCCATCCCAAGTTCGGAACAACCCTTGTAGCGACCTGGACGTATTCTCCAGTCGCTTTCATTGAAAATCCAACGATTTTGCTCGTCACTTTGTAGAAGGGGTTCACAGTTTAACGAAGAAAAATGATCGGGGACAGCTCGATGGCTCAATCGCTCGTATATAGCACCGCGATAAAAATTGTTCCACGAGATATTTCCGAACGGCTCGAACATACCGAGTAATCCGCTCGCTGGCTCTTTTTTTCATCAGTTACCGGAATTTGATCCGAAATTACGCGGTGTATAGTTGGAAAACTGAAAGTCCGAAAGTCGTTTGGTTGGTATATGCAAAAAGTGAATGGAGAAGAGTTTCGTTCCACTTTACTCTCCGTTTCACCGCTCGAACGTTTTTACTCGTCCCATAATTTCCGAGTCCGTGCAACGATGACGGCTCTTTCGAACTTAGCGGGAAAACTTGCCTCTATAGCATGCAGCTGGGGTTGTTAAGCCGAGCTTCGCTACAGACTTAGAGTTTCGAGCTGACGTTATACATTCATCAAGAAGCTGAACAGCGATTAGCTGTTGTCTCCTAGCGACGTTCCCATTACATCTCTCAGCCCGTACCCGTCCGCTTTTCTCAGTGCCCTGTCGCCTTCGAAATTCGTCGAAAGCGCGATGCACTCCGAAACGTCTTCGAGCAAGAAAGCCGGAAGATGGGAGGGCTGTTGATAACCCAATCAGCAACTTCACTTATCTGTGTAAGCCACTTGGAAATTCGGAACTTTGCTTCACTCTGATGTACAATGACGACATTTGTTATTCGAGAATCTGGCAGCTAGAAACAGAAACGGGCACTTACGAATTCCGATGTTTTCTTCGAAAGCAGAGAGAAGCAACTTCCGCCGAGGGATGAGGAAAAAACAAAAAAAAAACGCTTTTTACAAAAGTGAGAATATGTTAGCAATATTCAGGTCAGTATATTGTTCGGAAGGAGTGTACGTATGCGAACGACGTGTGCCTCGACCAACCAATAAATTTACGACTGCGGTGTGTTGGATGGAACCAGACAGGACAAAGAACCTCACGTGCGAGACAAATCGTCACGTCGCCCTTTATGAAAATGGACGGTCCGTGTCTCCGGACACGGAGTCTTTCAGATCCAGAAAAATGTTCGCGAAAAATGAGATTGAGCGCAAAGGGAGAAGGAGAGCTCTTGAAATAAAATCGCTATCGTCGATGCATTCGCGAAGAACTTTGTACGCAAACATGATCGAAAAATTGTAAGAAGCAAAAACATTTTTTTCTACCATTCATCGATCGCATCATCATCTAACACTATCGTTAGTTTCTATAGAGCTTTTATATCTCGGTGGCAATCGTATATCGGATACTCAATGACGTCAATAATACCGAGAATAGCCATTATTCGATTTCGGTATGAGAGCAGGGAAAGAATAAGCGAGGGCAGTTGAGCCCTGTGGCAAAATCCAACACCGCCGCCGGTTGAGCTCTCTCGCAACGATCTCGTGTTTCCCTCACGATTCTTTGGGCTTCCACCGGCGAGCTTGCACGCTTGAAAAGACTTTTCGCGGAGAGGGATACGCGATTCGGAGAGTTTCAACGACCATCAGCTATGTATATGTACACATCGCATGCACGAACTTTTCTCATCCCCACTTCTATATCGCGGTCCATGCTGTCGACGATATACGTCGAGGCTCAGTCTGATCCCCCAGTTTTCAAGCTAAAATCTTTTTTCCTCGCTTTCGACCCTCCTCTTTGCGGAAAGTCGTAGCAGATCGAAAATTTGCGAGTCACGCCAGAAAAGAGGCTTTTCGCGTGGACGTGTAGATAAATAGCGGGCTTAACGCAAAATACTCGAAAGAAGTATTTCAATGGGTGGGAGTTAAAAAAAACCGGGCAAGGATTTCGAATTAATGAGGCATCCTGGATTCATCGCGTTTTACAGTGATGAATGTAGAGTTATACGGCTCAATCCACAGGGCCTTTAACGCATCGAGATTTACGATACCGGATTCGCAGTCAAATGGATTCTTTCCCCGATTATTCTAAGGGTTTTTCTTTCATTCCACGAATTGATATCGCATAAAATTAAAAGCGATTGAGTGAGCAAATTCGAGCAGAGAATACGAAAAGGGAGGCGCCTCTCGCGAAACATATACACAAGGGTAAGAACTCCACTTTGAAGAGAATGAAATAATGGAGCTGGTTTATTCTAGCGAAAAAAAAGGATTTGACAAAATGCACTGAAAAAAGAGGAAAAGGGAGAAAGAGACTGCAAAGAGCAGAAGGATGAGTCTCTCTTTTCCATTCCTGAAAAGGGCATGTCGAAAGAGAGTTTCTTTTACGTCACAACGAGAGCTTTTTGCAACACCGTGTACTCTCTGGCGATATATATATATGTATATAAAAAACGGAAAATAAAAAAGGGCGCGTAACTCGTCGACCACTTTTCCCTGTAAGCGTTTGCGTATTCTTCGCTACAGATACATTTACGTTACGAGTAAAAGGAAGATCAAAGGGTCGTTCGTGAAGAAAGGAAAAAAAATCGGCAAAGAAAAGGGATGCGGAGTAACTTTGTGGAGCTCGATGAGTATGGAGCTGGGAACGATGAGGATGCGCCACGAGTGTACAGGTGTAGGACATAGCGAAGTAAACTCGAAGAAGAGTAGCAAGGTGAACGTGATGGAACTAACCTAGCACTTTCTTTCCAAAGGTTTGGCGCGAACGAGCAATAACGCGAAAGTTTTCGAGTGCTCGACTAAATGAGAGCCAGAGACCAGGAAGAAAGGGACGAAGCTGAGAACGAGCGAGGTAAGGATGATGGAACACACACACACACACATATGTGCATGCACATTTTGAGAACAGAGAGAAAAGTCAAGAGAGAACAAGCAGGCTGAAGATAATCCGGAAATTATTGCGTAGGCCTGGGACAAATTGTCAACCGAGTACTCAGACGAAATTCGAATAAAGTCTCTTCGGAGAGAACTCTTCAAAGAATTAATGGAGGAATTAAATTTTATTAGAGATGCGAATGAACACCGCGAGTAGGAGCATCAAAGGATTTACGATCATTTCCCAAGTGACAAGCCTATAGACGGCACACATTTTACATAATATATGAAATCATAAAAAATGTACTTTTTTCCTCTATTTTTATTTTGAGGAAATTGAATTCAGGAAGACTTTTTCCCCGGAAACTCGTGAAAAGACGAGATCAAGAAAATCGGAAAATCGAACTGGAAAAATAGCCACAAAGGGATCGTGAGTACATGAATCAGGGAACGAGCGGTAATGAAAATTCAAGAGTGGGCAAGAGCAAAGAGAAAAAGGGAATAGAACGACAGGAGGAAGCTACGCTGACGCTATATACGATGGAGTGTTAGCTCTTTGAAAATTTTCGAATGTCCCCGGACGTGGTCGTACACGAAACGATTTCCTCTGTAAGTCCCAGACGAAAAGCCAACAAGAGAGATGAAAAGCTAAGGAGGGAAAACGAGGATCGGCGTTAAAATTGCAGTCGAACCCTTCAAGAATCTAACGTCGCGCAGTTTTCAGACATTTTCACAAATTCATCCTCGGAGTTTTGATAAAATTGGTCAAGAAATTTGGTACCCAGAGATACGAAAAATACTCGTCGAAGATTAGAGAGAAAACTTGTCGGAGTGTGAAATAGAGAAAAAATGAGAAAGTGACTTTCTCATTTGTCGTCCACATAGACTCAAGCTCGTGTCTGGCTGATCCTTGAAGTGGAAAACCGATTTTACGCGGTAGACGGTATTCACCGCTCGCGGGATTACCCTACAGGGATTAAGAAAGAGTAAAAGCTGTATCCTCTGACAAATTAATAAGAGAGAGAGAGAGAGAGAGAGAGAGAGAGAGAGAGAGAGAGACATGAAGAAGATTAAATTTCATGCTGAATCGTTCTCAAAGCGATTAAAACAATTCAAATTCGAGAGAATATAACGTCCAAGATATACATGCATAGAGAGTAAAAGTTTTTCTATAAAATATCGATCTGAAAAATCAAGACTCGAAGGCTTTTAATTTATTTACTCTAGCTCTGGCTCAGATGGGCGTTATCGGATCAAAAACCGGTTGGCCGTGAGCGTTTTGGCGTTAGCCACGAGGAGTTTATGCGATTTGCATTGCGGTTCGGTAGCGTGTTTCGTGCTGTTGGTCCTGTCAACTGCACACGCATATCCTCTGCGTTTCTCCCATCTTCTGTCTCTCTCTCTCTCTTTTTGGCTCGAGCTGAGGGAAGCTCTGGACGATCCTGCGTGTACGTAGCCTCATCCCCCTCCTGTTCATTGTACCCTTTCTCTCTCGATATCTCTTCATTTTCGCCTCTCGTCGGATCTATCGATGCCCGAACTATCCTGTGACTCGCGCGGGGCGCTCGCGGAGCTCCGGAGCAGCAACTGGATTATATCAGGCTTTTGTGTACACACCATAATCCTTCTATATCTATATGTATATGTATATACATATTTATACAATTTCCTATCGCGTCCCATCTCGCGTGCGGAGTCGATAAAATTGTCTCCTCTTTGTTGAAATTTTTTTTTTTTTTTCATTTCCATTTCCCGGGAGATATTTTTTCGCGATCACTACGGTTCATGATATGGGAACGGAGAGGGAGAGAGAGAGAGAGACTCCGCTAATATCGTGAAAAATAATTGAATTACTGCAACGTTGCAGGGGATGAGGTACAAACACGAGGACACACGCGAGGACGCGCATTTTATCAGTGATGAAAATCCGATACTTGCTTCGTTGCTTCCGTGAAAGTGAACTCGCGTGTATGCGCCTTTCACGGGCGAATTAACCATGCGAGTGCGTGACGCGATAGACACGCGCCTCTCTCGGCTTCAAGGAGACTCCTCCGAGCGTGCAACCATAGACGAGCGAACAGGACGAATCGGGACAAAGCTCAGAAACGACAAAGTGAATCCTCGATCGATTGAACGATCCCGGCACTTTCTGAGTGTGATTGACTGGGACCGAGATTGATTATATTATTGAAGACGGTAAATTGCTCGCGAACATAATCCAAAGTTCGATCGAGATACTTTGGAAAATCCTGAAAAAGATCGCCGAAGACTAAAAAAAACTCAGTCTGATTTCTGCTAGGTAAACAAATTCAATTTAGAATAAAATTTTCTGACCCCGAGCCGTTCACATTTTTCTTTGATTTTTCTGATAATCGAAGCTTCACCGATACCCGATCGTCCGTACGGTCGAAGGTAATTCACTTGCGGATTTTCTCTCAAGGATGAAAATAAATGACGTTCACGTGAAATCTGGGTCAACTTAATACTTCGCTGAGCGTATAACGCGTTGATGAGAAAAGTTACAGCGACTGATGCAAACCTTGACAGGTATAAATAATTTTCGCGGAGGGACGATTTTAGACTCACTCGATAAAGATATAATTAATAAGCACAGGACTAAACTCATCATGTGTTTACCATATTTAATATTTGCATCCATATTTGATTAATTAAAATTACCAAGAGAATAATATAATCAACGTGATTGCACATTGTACCGTGTGTCGACGAATTTTCGATTTGCGCGCTGATTTCCGTAGATAATACATAAATACTGCAAGATAGAGTCTGACTTTGAACGACAATCCGGTACGGAAAGTTTTGTTTATAATGAATTAACTCCGAATGCATTATTGGTATTTTTCGAATTTAATCAAAAGGTTCTTCGTCTATAGCGCGAACAAAACACACGCAATGTGTTTCAATGCAATGCGACAACTGTGCACACATTGAATCGCTCTTCAATTTCGATTCTGCGCGAGCTGATTAAATTGGCGACAATTCTCGGGAAGCGTCGAGAAAGACTTTCTCGCGAGTTGCATCGAAGTTTCGACTATCGTGAAACACGCAGACACACAAATTTGCCTCGCTATCACGTATAACAGTACGTATCGCCGGGCGACTGCATTGCTCGAAACTCACTCGCGGAGAAGTTCGTATCTGCGTCCTTTAATTGCCGCGTTCACGCAGCGTTATCTCCAAATGAATTTTTTTTTCACGTTCTTCCACTACACGCTCTCGAGATGCAAAATTTTGGAGAATTTCCATTTTCAAACTTTTTCAATTTATTATTTCATGATCTTGAACGTTCTTCGAGCGGTTCGAGAGCTTTTACCCTGCAGGCACGTTTTCGACATTGCATAGCCAATATCCAGGAGCTGCTTCTCACCCTCTCTCCGGAGCTACGACGTGTCTCGCTTCATCCGCTCGAGTCTACCTGTGTTATAACGTAGAGTGTACATGCGAATAAGGGCCAGAGGCAAATAATCGGGCTATATGCGACGCATCCAGTGCATCCAAAATGGCCAGCGCATATTAATGTATCGTCGAATGGCCAAGGGTTCCACCATCGCCTAGTACGAAGAGAACCTTTCTCAACCATGGTTACCTGGCGTACACGAACTTTGACCACGAAACTGAAACCTCACCGTTCTTCTTACTCTCTCCCATCATCCACGAAACGTTGAATAAATTGGCTCTCGGTCACTACGTAGTCAACCCTTTTTATCTTCCTCGCTCGTGTATATCATATTTTCTCTCCGTTATTACTACACGCCAAGGGCCTTGCAAATTCATTTAAAATCCACGCTAATTTTGTTCATCCAAAGATAGCCGCTATCGGATAATCGATAATGACTTTCTATTAAAAACCAAAAAAATGTTCTTCGTCGAGTAAATGCAGTACTTTGAAGCCTCTTTCCTCATCTCGTTTTTTTTCTTATCTAAACTTTTTCCGAGGAGATATATATTCGCCACATTTTCCAAGATGCAAGAACGATCTCGTGCTGAGACGTTTCAGCTAACTAATAGGATCTTCCCCCTTCGTTCGAGCCCACGGCAAGCCCGTAAACACACACGTACGTTCCACTAGCTAGCTTATATATACGTAAAAGTCGTAAGAGTAAAAGACTCCACGAGCCCGCCAAGGAACGGTAAGGAAGATTGATGAAAATTGAAAATACCCGCGGCGTCTTCATAACTGTTTCTCACTTTAACGTATATATGAAAAACAGTCGTGACGCTGCGTTACCAAAATCTTCACAGAATTTCATTTTAACGGAATATCAACCAGGAATAGTTTGTTGGTTTTTTCTTCAGTTTTTGTTTTGCTTGCTATCTGTCATCTATAACTTATTTGTAGTAAGATAAGTGAAGGCGACGATTTCTCTTGGCGCTGAAATTTCAAATAATTCTATCGCTGGTGGGGGGATTCAAATTTTGTGCCTCGTTTTTCTTACATTTCAAGTGAACTAAAAGCGTTTAAGGTGGTACTATTGGTTTTAGACCTATAAATACCGTTAAGAATTTCACGAAACTCGGCATATTGGTACCTCTTGTAACAAGAATATGTACCAATTAAATTTTCAAAGGTTTTCAGAAAACTGTAAAATAGTTATTAAGATTACATAATACGTGCTTTTAATTAATTACTAATTACTCTCATCACAGAATCTGAACCCCAAATTCTAAAAGTAACCAAAATGTTCAAAACATATTTTTTATCAAGAGTCGCGGTAGAGACTCGAGGCAAGTACATTTACGGAACGTCAACTGTACGCTCTCGAGCTACCGCTACTCTTTTTCTCCGAGTTTG
>JAPYYX010001900.1:0-20109 GCA_030522605.1 Cremastinae sp. B BG-2022a
TTTTTCAGATTTTTTACTCAGCCCATTCCTCCGTGAGGAAGGTTTGAAAAATTAGAAAAGTCCAAAAATCGTCATATTCGAGTATATAAGAGTACGGCAATAAGGCTCGAGCAATCTTTTCTCTTTTTCTTTTATACTTGGTGTCGAGCCGCTACAGCGTCTCTTAATTCAGATTTTTTACTCAGCCCATTTCTCCGTGAGGAAGGTTTGAAAAATTAGAAAAGTCCAAAAATCGCCATATTCAAGTATATAAGAGTACGGCAAGGCTCGAGCAATGTTTTCTCTTTTTCTTTTATACTTGGTGTCGAGCCGCTACAGCGTCTCTTGATGATCGTAATGTTATTCCTCAATTGTAATAACCTTGCCTAATGATTGACGACGTAATTCGTTATTTTGAATAATTTTTGTGAACGTCTGAAATACGTGCAAATAATTTATCGTTCGATCAATTTTTAGTCACGATTAGAGAGGTTATATGCCAAGATGGGAGAAATAAGGCTCACCGCGCGTTGAACGGAAAGCTGATGGAAGGTGGTGGGTGCGTGTGGAGCTCAATTTCCATGGGAACGTGTGTGCAATGAGCAAACGTCTAAGAACGTCCTCTGTGACTTGTCGATGGGAATGCAATCCTCGTGGATCCCCGGTTATTAGAGGTAAAGCTCTAGAGAATAATCTCCCCCTCGACGACACTCTCATCTGTAAACAATCCAAATCGTGTTACGTATCCTTACATCTCCTGTTGCTAACGAGTTATGAATACGAGCATTCCATCTCAATTTTATCTCAAAGTTTCGTTGCATCAAAGATTAATTTAAAAAGTCACAAAGAAAAAAATTATTCTAATAACGTTTTCTTACTTTGTCTTTTTGGGCGTTTATTGTTTTTGAGGTTTTAACTCGTAACGACAAATTGTCCCCACTTTCGAGCTGTTGTTGTTTTTGAGGTGTTGCCCTCTAACGAAAAATAAATTTTATTAAAATTTCACGAATAGTTTCCTCTCTTCGCCGGTATCAAATTCCACGTTAAATTTTAAAAACTGAGTGAGTGCAAATATCATGAAGAGATACCAGTCTTTTGTAAATATACTTGTCACAATTTAGGAGAATAAGAGAGAGAGAGAGAGAGAGCGTCAATAATACGATCGATACAATTCCTCACGTCCGATAGTCAGGATGAAACGATTAAAATAAATAATTGAGAAGACAAGAGAAAAACCTGATATTTTTCACGACCGTAGTACAGTGGCGGAATAGCTGAGGGAGTGAAGACAAAAAGCACGAAGCAAGCATTCTTGAGCGCGTACACTTACGAGCGTCTTCGTACAGATCTGCTCCCCCTGCGATAGCAGCGCCGCGGCACGATTTATTTTCCAAGAAGTCGTGCATTTTCTCGTCTCCGAGGGAGAGATTCGTCTCCTCCGTTTTCCTACTTCTTTTCCCTTTTCCACCTACCCTGATAATTTTCATCGCTAAGATCGCGGGAATTCGCACAGAACGTCCCGTGTATACGTGTAACAGTTAGTTTTTACGAGTGTGAGACCCCGGAGAGAAAATTCGTAGAATGATACGCTCGAGATGCTTCGGCTTGCTGTATATTTTACGTGACTCTGCCCGCTCTATCTTTTTCTATCCCGAGGGTTCCATCGTCTATATAAATACGTACATTTCACATACATGTCAGAAAATTGAGTTCGCGAAGATAGAGATGTGTGTGTACGAGAAAAATGCAATAGAACGCTCTTGCAAAAATCGCGCGTTACGTGCTCCGTAGCGAAAGCGGGTAGTGACGCTTTCTGACCCTCCTACGCGAGTGTAAATTGTGAATTAAATAAAATTTAGTTAATTTATCGCTGCCATATACATTAAAAAAAGGGAAATTCAAATTTTTTAATTGACAAACAAATCTGGACGTAAGACATTTATAACAGTTATTCCATTTTTTATAAAAATATTCTTTTATTTTTGTCACACTTTTTCGTACATGAGTGTGGTAGATGTACCACGTTGTGAACGATCAAGCGACCGTTGCGTGAACGTATAATACATTTTCGTAACTCTATCGCTTTTTTCTTCGAGACTTTCAAATAAAACGACAAAAAATTACGATATGTTAAAATCAATCAACAAGTTGATCATTTCTAGGAGTGCGCAATAAAGAGTCTACGAGTGAAGAAAAAAGAAATACTACAGTAAAAAAGCGCAGTGAATAGCGGCGAAAGATGGAAAAATCGTTATCCTCATTCGATCACAGAAAGCTGTCTTCTTTTTTTCCAATGCTTGAATATTACTTTGAAGTCTTACGTTTTTTTTTGAGTATTGTATTAGCCTATACTGTTTAAATATTTCGGAGAAGAACAAGGCACACGTCATAACATGTCCATTTTTCTTTCTTCTTTCTTCAATTCAATGAGGACTTCCGAAGAAAATTTGGAGGTCAGAACGCTTTTTAACTCGAAAATACAATGTCTCTGGGATATATGAAGAATTCCATACCAAGTCAGACGCTTTTGAATTTTGCAACTCAGATATTTTTGGACATTTTTCATCTTCTAGTATTGATTGAAACTGACTTCCTCGATTTTTTACGATTTTTTTGTTGAACCGTTTGAAAGATAATTTTTTGGAAAATCGCGTAATTTTTTTTGTTTAAAATTCACATGGATTTGCGAAAAAGGGGTCAAATACAACTTTTTTATGAAAGTTTTCGAGGTTAAACGTACTGAATTAAATATATCGAAAGAAATTCCGTAGAAATTGAGTCTGTACTTTATTAAGAAATAAAGAATTGGGGATACGTAAAAGTTTGCGATGTACAGTGTAAAAATATTCCAACCTGATAAGGTTAGTCTCAAACAGTGCTAAAACGTAAAAAATTGCAAAGAAATCCGAGTTGCAAGATCCAAAAGGAATTGAAATGGTGTGACATGCCTCATACACATAGCTGTCTTTATATATTTATATATATAATATATGTGTGTAAATTCTATTATGAATATTATGTCTAAACATTTTTTTTCAATATTCTCTTGAAAAAATAATGCTTTCTCGATTGCCAAAATCACTTCAGTGCACACTTAGTTTCAGAGAACGAGAAAAATACTTTTATCGAAACACCCTGATGTACATATTTCGTGTCAGTAGGTAAAGTCGATTAGAGCTGCCCTATTTGAATTTCGGAGTATATATCGAAATTAATAATGTTAATAAATAAAAGCGAAAAAAATGGAATTTCATGATAAAAAGTGATTGACTATCGAACATAATTTAAGAGTGTTTTAAATCTATGTAAATCACTTTCGTTTCATTTTAAAAATGAAGATCATTCGAGTTAAAGTCTTCGAAAGTTGTTTTTCTTTCACGATCATTTTCGAATTATTAAAAAAAGAATAAATTTTATAAAATCAATAAAATAACGTAGTATCTTAAATTTTCTAAAAAGTCGAATATATGTTTGTCCTGTTGCATTAAAAAAAATCCATTCTGAATCACGAAAATCTCGAATTGTGGTAATATAATCGCAGACTTAGTTTCTTGTGTACTGAATTATTGTCACGAACGAAGGGCGCACACGTAAAAAAATGAATTCGCCAGGAAGAGGGGAAAAGGGCGATCATTATCGCTGTCTTCGTTCAGCCCAACACTGAGAACAATAGTATTGGTTCTCTGGTGCTCCAAAAAATTGGCAGTGCTCGCTGCGACATTCCTTGACGTTGCCCTTGAAAAAAATTAAATAAAAATATAAAATTCTAGCTTTACCACTCACCAAATATAATTTTTAAAACTTACTGAATTTAATCATTTACTTCTTAAAATTGACTTACGTCTAAAACGTCCGTATTTTTCCAGAGTTCCGCTTTCGATCCTTTCGATGCCATTTCATTGTTGTAGAACGTTGATCTGTATGATTATCGAATTCATGCATCATTAATGAAAATTTTAATTGTACAAGTATTATTTTCTGACTGATAAATACATACTTCGAAAGATAAAGAGTACGATCCTTATTTGTATTTTTGGGTTGGAGCTTACTAACGCTCGCGTGGCTATCACTATCGCTAGCTGCATAAAATTTCGATTTCCCTGCGCCATAATTCATCTCGGAACTAAGGCCGTCGCTTCGATGATCCTCCAAATACCTTAAAAAGAAAGCATTACATCAGATTTAAAAATACATAAATACCTCAAGACCTCTAAAAATTACTCCAAGTAAAAATACCTTGAGTGAGCGCACTGTAAATAATTTTGTAACATCGGCTCGACGTATTGATGTCGCCGACTTTTCATCCTGACGCATAGAATGCCCTCGGCGTAACTCGGCCCGTTCGACAAGGTGGGCGGACTCTTTGGCCGCTTGTTGTTAGCCATGGACCAGAACCTTTTACTCACGGACTTACCGATAGAGCCAAATTGCTTCGCCACACCCAGCAATTGTTTCGCTGCTTTGCTTTGCCTGTTCGACGACGAACCGTCGACGTCCGAAATCGCTTCGAGATCCTCACTAGTCAAAATCTGGTATTCACAGTCGAGATACGCCTGAACTAATACTTTCATCTGAAACATGAGAGTTTACTTTTTATTTTAAAAGCTAAAATCAATTAAAAATAATTATATAAATATTATAAATAATTAAAAATAATAATTGAATACATTAGAGTATTTTTTCGATTTGATCAGATTGTATACCGAAAAAGAAATAATTGAGAAATTTATTTTGCAAATTTTTTTGACCATGACCCCTTGAAAATTCAATGAAAAATGCAACCCTTGCGTTAAAGCTTACAGTATCCTGCTGGCATTCAAGAAGATCCTGAGAGGCGCTCCAATCCCATTCAGGTCCGGGATCAACGGCGAAAAGTACTGGAAGTAATTGGCCGGTGTCAGGATCAACGAGTGGAATACTGACGCCCTCGGTTGCATTTTCGCTATAATCGTTGCCGTTATCGACAGTGACGAGTGGCGAAAAGTGGGCCGAGTGATAAGCGAGAAAAAGGGGTGTCCTGTGGCAGTTTGAGGGCGAGACCTCGAGCGGAAGATAAATACCGCCAAAGGGTATTGGAGCGAGTGGCACGCCTTCTGAATCCCGCAGCATCGTTTCTGCGATTATTATGATCGGTCTTCGCAAAACATGAGCCAGTGCGAGCACATGAACTTCTTCTAGACTTTGATATGACGTGACATTCTGATTTCGAGGATTAGCCGACGCCATTTCGACGATACTTTGCCATTCGCTTAGCCATTCAGCTTCCGTGTAAGAAAGTCCGGCAGCCGCGTTCAATCCCATTTGTCGCCATTTCCATCGCCTGTTTACATTTTTTTAAATTGTTTTTTAATTCGACATTTCGCTGAATTAAATTAATTGTAAGCTTAAAAACAGTGAATTATAAATTATAATACTTATTAGTTACTTCAAAATCATCAAGGGTTTTTTAATGATTTAAGGTTTTGAAGACAATACAAAAAAAAATTATTGGAGCATGGATTTTTTTTCTTTTTGTTACCGAAAAAGAGGATGTCGAAATTCTCCTCGAGCGAGAGTATTATGCAGCGCGTCCCTCAACGTGAGCAATCGATCATGAAATCCCCACATTCCCAAGGAAGCTGCATGCAGCAAACAATTGCCATCTCCTTGAGTGGCTAGAGGCCAGAGTACTCGCGTCCCGCTGTTTTTTCCACCACACCACCAGTTCAACCTTCCTGCGGTCTCGAGGGAACTCAAACACCCTCCCTCTATTAAATCTTTTTCCAAGAATTGTCGAAACGAATCTGTTAACAAAAATAAGATTTAATTTTAATGCAAATTTTATTGATGTTTAATTTAAATATAGTGGATTTTTTGCAGATTTAAACTAGTACAAAAATCATTAAAATCAGATTCTTATGAAATTTTATGCAAAAAGTATTTGATATTTCGAGTAAAATTCAAGAGGCTTGTCATAAAAGAGTTCATATTTTTATTACGGACAATCACTATTGTTCATAAACTTTCATAAGAACTTGTCAGGAGTTCAAGTTCCAATGAAATTTCAATAAAATCTATTTCCAAAAAAAATTTGATCTTGCATCTATATGTATGAACATTGTAATTATATTATAACTATGATAATCATATTTATAGTTGCTCCAAGGCACACTGACAATACTACATTGAACAAAATAACATTTTCCTCATTTGTATGTTCATGTTATACAAGTATAAGAAATAGAAACAAAGCAGAAGTTTTGATCTAAGATTTTTTATATTTGAAAACAAAAATGACTTGCTATGCGCTTATCAAGTGAGGATCCTTTTCCACTTCAAGTATAATTAATTTTCTTAACTCAACGTATGTTTCCATTTCTTCACACATTAAATATGAATAACTGCTTAGATAATATTGAGCTCGAACCTGGATAAACAGAGAGATCCGGCAATGAAAATGTGTATTCGGGAGTATCTATGGCACCACTGGATGCCAATTGTGATCTCGCGTGGGAGACAATTGCTGCATTTTCAGTAGCTCTGGATATTCCTCTAGCCAGTTTTTTTGATGCTCCGGTAGTTGGCTCCAGGGTAGCGTCTTTCTCCAGACCATCATACATGGACAGTGCACTGTTCATTCCAGTGCTTTGATGCTTAAAAAGTGAAGATAAAATGAAAATAGCGTCAACCATTGAAAACAAGACTCTTTTTTTCATTGCAATACATCACTGATCAAATTACATTTAGATTGCGTGTACATAAAAAAAACAGATCTTTTCATATGCTAATTTACAATTACTCTCATGTTGTCTAATAAGACATAATAAACTTTTAGAATTCAGTAATATCAGATCGCTTGGAAAAGCACCAAATTCCAAAGCTGACTTCTGAGTACTTTATATAATAAGAAAATGTAAAGATCTGCTAATAAAAATATAAAGATACTAATACAAGTCGAAATGACAGAAAAATATCCAATTTGTCAAAAAAAAAAAATTTAACACAGCATGGAGAGCTAATGTAATTCTAATCTTTTCACGAAAAAATGTAACTGCATTTAAAATAAATTGAATGACGTTGGAACGCACGGAATAATTTTATTTACACTAAAAAGTACATTGATGATTCACTAAATAATTTCAGATTATTCCAATCAACCTAAATCACTGAAGCTAGACAATAACATTGCGTACGTTTACGATGAAACAACATCGCAAAAAACAAAAGAGAAAATGCAAAAAAATTTTTAATAGATTTCCACGTTTACAAAAATGTACACGTTCATATATTTCCCTGTTTACTGTAAGCATTCGCGACAGATTGCATTAATCTCATTCTATGCAGATGAGTGTATATCGGTTACACTACAAAAATAGTAACAGAGCTTTGATGCTGATTTCAAGGTGAACGAAAAAAAAAACAGAGAAAAAAATGTAAAGGCGCGTAGCCGATGTTTGCGGAAAATTGCGCGGGATACTTCAACAGGTACCGCGAATCACGTCTGCGTTCAATTTTCTTTTATCAAAAATGGTCTTTATCAGCATTTTACTAACTTCAACGAGCGTGAAAACCGAGATTGCTGTTCATCGAACCAAAAAACCCGAAGTTTCCGCACTCAAGATTCAGGATCGTTAAAATAAATAAATTATTTATCATCAAAAGGACTACCATGAGGGTGGAAAGCTCTGGGCGAAAATCTTTTTTCAATCCTGAAAAAACGTATCACGAAACGTATAGCGAAACTCACTGTCAACTCTCATTCGTTCGAAACGGTTGTTTTCTATTTTGCGCACGGTATTAAAACGCACCCAAAACTTTTCGTCATTATTTTTTCTTATCGACGCTTTCGTTACGATTTTCTCATTCCACGAATTACTGGAATTCAGCGAAGAATTTTTATTTCTCGTCGTATCACAATTCAGATATTTATCGAACAACCAATATCAACATTTTTGGGAATTATAATCTCGTCCGGCGGACATAACCTCGTACGTGGCCTTAGTTTGGGCGAGTAGAAGTGGCAACTGAATTCGAACGAGTGCGGAGTGGGGCTAAGTCAGGGACACGCACACGAGCTTGACTTCATAGAACACATTCGAGGAGAAAAATCAGTCCCGTCGAAAACACATATGTGTGATATACGACACACGGAAGCCCGTATAACTCGTAACAACGTCGCATGTGCGGCTATTTTGGTAACGTTGGAGAAGCTCCGTGACTAGTTTTTTACACATCACCCAAAAGACATGAATTACGTATTTTTATATTCGGGTAATTAGCCCATAATTGCTTGCCTGAGATTAATGAAATATATCGTTCTTTGTTCGCGTCGGATCGAATTGTTTCACTACTTTTTTATCGAATTTTTAAATCGTGTCTACAAAATGATAAGTTAATAAAAAGAATTAAGTGAAAAAGGTGTGGCGAATAAAGATCACAGAATTTAATTTATTAACGTACAGTTTTTACCAACTATAACAATGTTCACATATATATACCTATATATGTATTTTTTTTCGACACGACTGAATTCTTACCAAAGATACCAAACATTTTTGTATTCATGAGTTGTCAATACATTCCTGTTTTTTGTTAATGCGATGTGCGAGAAGGACAGATGCAAAACGGATTTACTATTTTTTCAGAGATTTTTGACATTTTAGAAATGGAAAGAGAAAGGAAAAGAACATGCTTCTTCTTTTTTCTTCAAAAATAGTTTATTTTCAGAGAAAATCGAGCAGTTCGATTTTTTGAAACATCACCTCTAATGGCGAAGGACAATTTTGGATATTCATATGCTAATCATTTTTCGATAATGGACACAAATATCTTTTTTGTCTGAGAAATAAATGTTTACTAGTCATACATATTTCGAATTAACCACATATCCAGCCGCCATTTTGGCCAGGTCGTCCTTTTTGTTTGTAGAGAGCAGCACTTTACGACCAAATTTCGGCGGCACTCAGGACTATGGAGCCAGGCTCCATACTCAGGACGTAAGTCAGAGTCCGGCAACACCGACAAGTTAATTTTCAATTTTAACGACCATCGGCTCTGCGGACGAAGTCTAGACATCGTGAATGGCTGAAAAATAAAATTTTTCCCATAACAGTGAAATAGTATATTGCGATACAAATGCGGAAAAGTTTCCCTGACTCCTCCACGCCCATGTGAACTTCCTTACCACATATTCTTGAAAACTCAAAAAAGGAATGACGCCAGGATCAAGTCGATATCTCCATTATTTTAGAATTTATGGGAATTTGGAAATTGCAAAAATTAAGGCTCTAGCTGCAATAGTTTCGGAGATATGGGCCTTTTTAGATTTCGCGACTCCGGATGCTTTTCCCTGACTCCTTTGCGTCCAAATCGACTCCCTTTTACCATATATTTTTGAAGATTTTTTTCAAAAAAGAAGCGAATGGCGCAAGAATAAAGTCGATATCCCCATTATTTTAGAGGTCACGGTAGATTAGAAACTACAAAAATCAAGGCTCCAGCTACAATAGTTTGGGAGATATAGGCGTTTTTAGATTTCGCAACTCTGGACACTTTTCCCAGGCTCCTTCGCGTCCAAATGCACTTGTTTACCACACATACATATACCTACACAGAATCGACATCCTCTGCGCTCTGTCGACTAATACCGCATTCGTCTCAGGGTTTAGCGCTATCAGTCATGTCACAAAACTTACATATTTTTCTATCGACTTGATCTTTGTTGTTTATGCTTAGCGCACGACACAAAACTCAGCACAATTGTAGAAATTCATTTAAAAAGCAAGAGTGTATAGCTATTGACTTGTTTAATTAAAAAAAAAACGAAAGTTAATCGAAAGGAGCACAATTTCATGGAATTTCACCCGACAGATTCGCCGAATTGTTAGGAAAGCCAGATTTTCGATGAATAAACAATAACTTTGTAAATGGCTCGTAGATCCAGATGTACCTTACTCATCTTTCATTCTTGTTTTGAAACGAGATTTTTCATCAAAGAATTTAATTTTTCACCGAAGACGTAAAAAAAAATTTCTTGAAATTGTAATTTTTTAAAAAAGCTTTTGTTGGTAATAAGAGGTACATGTAGAATTTACTGTTTTCTACAATCATGAAACAATCTGCAGTTTTTGAATTAGCATGTTTATCGAGATTATCGCGAACGGCTGAACTTGACATGACAAAAGGTTAGTAAGACTTTACATATGCAATAGGAACGTTGCGTTTTCTATTTTTGCATTGTTGATTACAAGTTGAGCATTCCTTTGATTTATTTTAATTGAACAGTGTATTGTAATTAGCAGAGAACATTGAACGAGGAGACACATGTATTCGCTGTGAGGAAAAATTGGAATCGCTCAAGAGAGAAACATGCAGGCAAGCGTGAGAAGAAAATGATACCTCACATTATAACGAGAACTCCAATGAGACGAAGATGCTTCATCGTTTTACTGATTGTACTGGTGCCTTGCGCTTTTTTGAACTTGGTGACGACGCCGGACTTGCACGAGGAGACAGCTCTGCAGAACGGCATAGCTGAGCTCCAAGCCAAACTGGAGCATCTGCAAGCAAAGTACATAACCAGCCAGGAAGAAATAAACATGCTCTCTCATCAGATGCTCTCGCTCACAGAAAACAATCGCATTCTGCCGGATCTCCAAATTTTTTTGAACAATGGAACGTCCAACATCTCAAGTATTAAGTTGCCATCGATATATCATTTCTTTCCACACTTTCTGAATGATCCAAATAGCCTGAGACCGGCTTTTCTTCAAAGTAAGGGACGCAGCGGAGTCAGTATGGTACTTGGCGTCCCAACTGTCAAGCGTCAAGTTCAGAGTTACTTATTGCCCACTCTGAAGAATTTATTGGATCGTATGAGCTCTACGGAAGCATCCGACACGCTTATCATAGTATTAGTAGCTGAGGTCAGACATCTCAACTATTTTATATATTATTCAATTAATAAATTATGAAATCAAAATCCGTTAAGCAAATTGAATATACGAAATAATTTTCTTATGCTCATTGAGAGTAAACAAACTAAATTTAAATTCCACAATTCATAAATGTCACATTTAGATTGAAAAATTTATGAACTCATAATCTGCTTTACTGAAAGTGCAATTATTTTTTACAAAATAAGAAATTCAGCTTATAAACTCAAAAACATACCTTTTCACTTTTCAGACGGACATGGAATATGTGACTTACGTCGCAAAACAAATCGAGGTTCAGTGAGTTTCGAAATATTATTTTAGACATTTTTCATTGCTTGAACAAAATAGAAACAAACTCCATTTTCTATTGAAGATTCCCTGACGAATATGAAAATGGAATGATAGAAGTGATATCGCCATCGCCTTCGTATTATCCCGATTTATCGAAACTGCGCAACACGCTGGGTGATGAGCATCAGCGAGTAGTCTGGAGGTCCAAGCAAAATTTAGACTTTGCATTTTTAATGGCATATGCTGTGGCCAAAGGAACATTTTACGTACAACTGGAGGACGATATATTAGCTAAAAAAAATTTTATAAGCACTATGAAGTCTTTTGCGCTTCAAAAAATAAGCTTGAAGGAGAACTGGTTCGTTTTGGATTTTTGTGAACTTGGATTTATTGGTGAGAAAAATGATTTCTGTTCAAACTTCATTCATGAAATTTTAAGTCAAGAAAGATGCAAAAATCTTGAATATTCCTGAAGATATATTAAAAGAAAAAAATATAAATGTTGAAAAAACATACATTTCTTCTTTATAGGTAAACTGTTCAAATGTGTCGACTTACCATGGTTGGTACATTTTTTTCTTATGTTCTACAACGATAAGCCGGTAGACTGGTTGCTCGATCACTTCATATCGACGAAAGTTTGTAGTCTCGATGCTGATAACGTGAGTATCGCGATAACAATGTCAAACAATTACCAAAATCCACCTGTCAGTAATACTAATCATATTATCTTAACGTTCGTGTAAACTTATTGATGTTACTTTGAATGTAAATTTTTTGTATAATTTATTGGAATTTAAAATCTTGTATTACATATTACACGTTTTTTATAGAAACGATGCAAAATGGCCAAGGCGGAATTGTGGCTTCATTACAAGCCTTCGTTATTCCAACACATAGGCACGTATTCTTCATTGAAAGGAAAGGTTCAAAAATTAAAGGTTCGTAAAATTAGATAAAAACAAAAATTAGTCTTCATATGAAATTAGTTTTTAAAAACATTAAACATTTTCACAGGACAAACAATTTGGAAAAATCACACTGTACTACGGCCATGAAAACCCCGATGCCATCGTAGATTCTAAAATAAAGCCATATAAACAATTTACGTTGGCCAAAGCCTACAGGGGAGATTCGTTCTTTTGGGGCCTCTTACCGCAACCTGGAGATCACGTTAATTTCAGATTTAAAAAGCCTATTTTTATTAGAAAGTAAGTAAAAAAGGTTTAAAGTAGTTCTATGATTTTATACGATTATAAATTTAAGAGGCCACCCTGTAGACACAGAGACGATTACTTATTATTTTTACGATTATTTTCCATAGTTAAAAATTACAACAACTATTACAAACATTTTGTGCCGCATTCTAAATATTAGAATTGTGTATTATGTCATTTTAATACATAATGTTTTTACAGGTATTTGTTCAGAAGTGGCAATCTGGAGCATCCTTCCGACAAGTTTTACAACACTACAATAGAAGTCCTGACTGAATCGTTCAATCACCTAAATAGGAATAACAACAACGTTACTGAAGATGGTTACGTTGTTATAGGTAAATAAACATAAAAAATAAAAAAGATTCGATCGGTAAAAATTCCGCTGCACCTTTTTCTTTAAAAAAAATAGAATAGAAAAGACGGCGAAAAAAATTTGATATTGCCCTCCTTTCAGCAGATAATAATTTTTTCCAAAATATTCAAAAGTATCCTCGAATTTACAGGAAAATTCGATGCCTTGGGAATAGCGTCCGGAAAAGTGGACAGACAACTGGGTCGTGTGAAAGTTCTTCGTATGACTGTACACAGTGAAAGTGAAAATTGGGCCATTTTGTCCGAGGTTAGTGAAATCGTGTTTTTCATTTAATTACATTTGTTTCATCATTGTTTACCTAATATTCTTTAACCCTGTTTTCTTACAGATCCATATTGTCGAGGACGATCTCAGCTAACGCCAAGTTGAAAATACATTTAAAAAAGTCTACACGGAAGTGTACGCCACGCCATAAGGAAAGTCGCGTTATTTGGCAATCTGCAAAACCGTCGTTGTGCCCCTATTCATCATTCGCGAAAATTTATAAAAAAGAGAAAAACTTGATATTATGGTGAAGTATTACCATTGATTTAAGGATCTGCAAGTGCCTGCCAAAAACTGATTTGTTTACAAAGGAGCTTTGAGGGATATATCCGTTGTATTTGTTGATCAAGCAACTTTATCGAATCTCGAGAAATGTCATCCGATGATGTACTCAACGACATTCGGAAGTCCAATTTAGAAAAATGATTTTTGAGTACATCAATATATGAACACTATTTATCGAACAATCCATCGTCCGTATTATTATTTTTCAATTCTAACGCTGTTAACGAATTATATTATTATTTATCATATAGATATTTTTGCATTCTCGAATGTGTGCTTCGTAGACTCGAAACACGCGAAATATAATACAAGCAATATGATCTAATCATTGAAATGTGCGAAGACGAATTGCCATTGCCTGATTTATTTGAGTTATACCAATAGAGTTCGCTAAATATTAATAACACGAGATGCAATCAGTTTTATGTTTACCAATTCTTTAAAATTTGATTTTAATCTTTAGTTTCCGAAGTAACATTTTTCAGACTTTCTGCTTCGATGTCTCTCCCAAAACACAAATTTACAACACTTTTATATTTACATTTACATACGCGTACATACAAAAGCACATATGTTACAATTTTTGTTGCTCTTTGAAAAAATGTTTTATCCCATTTTTCTTCGTGTGAAAAATGAGATAGGGAGAGGTGTCTGTGTACTTAAAAATATATTTTTCCAGTGCTTGAAAAGTATTGTGTACAACATACAAAAAAATAACGCGCATGTTTTGTAAAATTATGAATTCTGTTGAAATATCACGAAATTGTCCCGTTTTGGAATGAAATAGACAACTAATCTGATACTTTAAAGAATTCTGTTTCAGTGGCCACTGTTGGAATATATTTTAAGAATACTGTGACAATTATTATTTAAAAAGTTAATTATAAAAAAGTATTATTGTTAAAAATTAATAATTGAGGCTATACAGGGCATAAGCATTTGCATTAATAGAATAAAATGATAACCTGTAACTTCTAGTCTACTTTGATCGGTCGACTTGCGATACATTCACGTATGTACAACAAATCTTTCTCTTGCCTCGTGCCTAAGTGATGAAAAAATCTGATTGTTATTCTGATCGTTGTAAATTTAAAAGAAATCTATTTAATAAGGGATCTCCGCTGAACTAAAAGTTATGATAAATTTGCGAATTTTGTACTTAATTATATAACCGACAAGCAAAAAAGAAAAACGCATCTCGAAACCTTCCGAATGAGTGAGGTTGAGTGAAAAAAATGAAAAAAAATAGAAGAAACAATTCATGAAATGAAAAAGAACCTTTTTACGATGCTGCGCTTACGAATACTTATAAATTAGATCACTTTCGCAATTTTTCGGCTGAAAAAATGAACAATTTTCTATTAGGAGAAAAATAAGATTTTTCGAATCAACCATTTAAAAACGTTTCAAGTGAGTCGAAATGAAATTCAATCTGCTGCCGTACAAGTACATACACTCAATTTTTTCAATCGCTGCATTTACGAATCTCAAAAAATAAAGTGCAGTTCGTTTACATGAAAGAAAGAATTGAAAATTGATTTAAAATCGTGTTAAAAAATGTGTATTCGTATGCACACTTACACACACATTAAAGTATGTATATACTTATAAAGAATGGCCAATAAGAAATTATTGTGGCATATGACACTATAAAACGTCTGTACTTACACGCCTGTGTATATATATAAATTGCATGTGTAAACTTGTAAAAAATGAAAATATATCGTAGAAAACGTATACTTTTCTACGAAAAAACGAAACATTCTACAACGGTGGCTGTAAAGTAATAGTAACCAAATAAAAAATGATGGGTTGTAAAATGTTTAAAAAAATGTTGCTAATTTTGAAACACGCGATTCCTGCAACAGATCCGGAGAGCTTTGACTAGTGCTCGAGACTCCGACGAGCTTACTCTCGTTTGAGGTCGATATTTCAAAGTTTGACCCCTACGTTACTTTTTTTTGTTGAAAAATATTTAAAAATTTGACATCTTGTAATTTATTTTATTTTTTTGTTCTAGGATTAAAGTCTCTTCGAAGCGAGAACTTTAAAAGGCAATGTTCCGGCGGTCACACCGTCTGTGAAAACTATCGAGGGCTTCTCACCAGGGACAACGGAAAATACGAATTTCTGCAGGAGTGCAGCTGTGAAGATGAACATGTTGCTTTTTGCGAGGACTTCACCCATGCAGCGATGTTTTCCTACAAAAAAATGTGTATACAATTTTTTCATCTATACTAATTTACTTGGAGAACTCGAGGAAAATCTAAAATCTGCTCCGTTTACCTGTACTGAACGGCATGTATCGATCCGGCATCGAAATGTTTCCTCTGGAATCGATGAACCGCTCTGGACGAAAAACTTCGGGATCTCCCCAGGACTCGTCCATCAGAACTCTGTTGAAGTTCGCCACGATCATGGTATCCTTTAAAAAATTTTATATTTTAATAAAGAATTGACCTCATTTTTTGAGATGCTATATTCTTATTCAAAATTATTTTTTTTCATGTAAAAATAGAATAGAAAAAAATAATAATGAACAAACATTACTTTTGGTATTTTGTATCCCATGATACAGGTATCTTTGAGCGCCCTGTGAGGAATATTCATTGTCCTTGCCATAAACATTCTCACGGATTCAAGGCCAACGGCATTGACATACGTCAGTCTGGGACGATCAGCGAGAGTAGGAAAGTGTTCACGGCCTATGACCCTGTCGATTTCTTCCTGCGCCTTTTTCTGAACTTCCGGATAGAGAACGAGATACAGAAAGCAGAAATTGAGCGCTTTCGTCGTCGTCTCCGAGCCAGCCATGAATAAATCGACGCAAATTGCTAGCAACTGTTTTTCTAAAAAAAAAAAACAAATGTGCAGGTATAAAAAATTATTTATTTAAAGTTTTTTTTATTCTGATAAATATTTTTTACCTGAAAACGTTTCGTTCCCAGTTTCAGATTGCAAAATCATTAAATAGACGTCCATGAGATCACGAGGAACGTGAGGATTGAATTTTTGTTTGTGAAGATCCAATTCTTCCTGAAAGAAAAATGGAAATTCAGACTCACCGAGGCCTCGCGTCAAACGAGCATCAATGGGACTAAATACTCGCATTTAAAAATGTCCAAAGTTGTTGGTGTGTCTCCATGAATTTTTTGTAGCCACAGAGCTCTGGTACGATATAACGTAAAAAGGGAAAATGTCCAAACATGGCACCGATCATGTCACAATCTCGTAAAAGTGTTGTCAGCATTTTTTGAAGATGAATCAACTCTCTGTCTTCTTCACTGAATCTGCAAAAAATCATTCTTCCATATTTTCTAGTATTTAACTTCAAAACATTGCTGCAAGCAAACGATAAATTTTCTTATATTTGAATTGAATTTTTTTATGAATCATTGGTGTGTATTTTATGATGATAATGTTCTTCAACCTTTTTCCAGCCATCAACCTCCACAGAGTATTGAGAATTGGAACTCCGAAGGCTTCATCCATCTGGATGACGATTTCTGGAAATTTGGAGGCCTTTCGTACATCGTCGTAGTCTTCAGCCTTCACGTACATGTCTTGAACTTTTAAGATTTTTGGACCGTCACTTTGATTGGTGGAATTTGTCGTTATATCTATTCTCGTCTTTGAATCCTGTCCAACGAGCTGATAGATTCTTCCGCCATTTTTCACATACTTCATATTGTTTTCTATTTTTTCAGTTAAAAAGGATCTGCTCTCGAGACGCTTCAATAAACTATTGACGAGATAGGATGCTTCCTCTTCGATCATCTTTGCCATGTCGGTCTTACCGAAACCCAGATCCCGCAAATGGCGAAGCAAAAATCGACGTTGCTCGACCCATAAATTTCCATCGGTCAGGAGAACGCCTGCAGATAAAATTCTTTTATATTTTGGCTGTTCGTAAATTGAATGTCAGTATACTGGAATCCTACCCCAATACATGTGCTGATACTGTCAACCAATTTACGAACTCGCTCTCTTTGTTAATCTGTTCATCTATTTCGCATGCAAACATTTTTTTCAATTCTTATACGTACCACATTATAAAAACCTTCAATAATCATGAATATTCAACAACTCGTTCCTATAAAAATATCAAAGTACGAAAGTCGATTCTTTCCATGACCTAGCAAAGAAAAGAACTGATTTTCGTACTCTGATATTTTATTTGCACGTTAATATATAAAAAATCATTATTATTATAAAAGTATACTAACGGTCGCGGTAGGAACTCGGGGCAAGTACATTTTTCACCAAAAAGAAAATCATTAAAAAATATAAAAATAAAAATATAACATAAACAGCTGAGCAATCCTCGACTATACATATCAAGACAAACGTTTTTGCTTCAGATTGAAAAAAATATTCATTTTCATTCAAACGGTTGTTGGATATTCCAAAAATCTAAAAATACTTTTCTTTTTTTTCATAAATTATTATAAATTTCCATAAAAAAACTCATCTCGTTTGCTTGTGTCTAAGATGAAAAATTTAATCTTAATTTCTTATTTGCAAAAGCTTAAACTCGTAAATAATAATGGTTGTTTACATATATGCATGAGATAAATTTTACCTTTTCTCGTGCCCCAAGTTCGTTCCTCGTAGACCGGTCCTATCGGTCGACCGTCGCAATCTTCATTCATCAACATCGAGCGCATACTCTCGTAGCTGTTGAGAACGACGATTCGATCCTTCCCAATTTTTAATCCGACGATCGATCCGTATTTCTTCGAAAGTTCGGTACACGTAGCGTGAAGATAACCGGTCTTCTTCCGGATTCTCCCAATTTCCAAAGCCGAGCCCAGAATTGGCAACCATCTGGGGCCTATAATTATAGTTTAAATTTTATTTTTCATCAATTCAATTTCATTTTTACGAAGTACGTCAAGTGATGGAATTACACGAACAACTTAAATTAAATTGTCTGCTTTGACAGAAAGGTGAAATTAATTTGCTTTTTTTCCGAAATTTTTTTTAAATTGTACCAAAACAATCGCACAGACAAAAACATTTTAAAAATGACAATTTGTTTTTGTTTCTGTTTTAATAATATATGCGGGAATTTTGTTTACATTAACTGCGTTCGGTTCTTTTAAAAAAATAATTGTATCGATAAATTAACGAAAGTCAGATTTTATATGGATACTTTTCTGGTGAAAAGTGAAACTTTATATCCAATCACTTGAAACTATTGCATGACTTTTTTTTTATTCAAAGTATAATTATGATATAATTTATACTCTGTTCACATTATACATTATCTACACTGTTATTATTTTTTATGATTATTTGATTTAACTTTATTTATGTTATTATTCAATACTTTTTAGATAATTATTGTGGAATTTAAGTTATAACTATTTACCTGGGGGATATCCTTTTGGCTTCATTGAAGATTTATACAAAAGGAGCAAGACCAATATCAGCAACAATACCCAAGGTGACAGCATTCTTAAAAAGAATTCACATGTCTTTACAGTGTATCGATCATTTTTTTAAATATTTCAATTTTTATTACAAACTTTATTACAAATTACTCATAATTTATTGCCCAGTTTAAAATCAAAACACCTAGGAAATTGAATCAAATGCAATTTTGCATTGCAATTATGTATGAAGAACTTCAATGAACTGCAGGGAAATGTTAAAGTTTTTCATAGTTTTAAAAAGTCTTCTACTTATGTAGCTGTCACTATTCGAATTAATTTTAGACAAATTAAAAGGAAAATTTCAAGTATTTTTGAAAAAAAAAATACAGTTACATAAATGATGAAAAATTTTGAAATGTTCATAAAATGAAAATTTTCCAATTTCCGCAATATCGGCACTCGCGCACACAAGTGCTGGATGAAATTTTTTACGCAACCGGCGCACACGGGCGAGACCGGGACCGATCGTCATTGCGTTCTTGAAGAAAGTGAAATACGCCGGGATCTTACAGGAGAAAGTTGTTGGTGCAAGGAGCAACGGCTGACTTGCAAAAAGTATTCTATCTCTGCACAATTTCACAATGACTTACATAACTCATCGCGTTTCTCATTTTTTCACGAATCCGTCATTTAAACTCGAATCACCAACAGATTTTTGTCCTTATAGGAAGTAATGTTAACGTACAAATCTTTTAAAGTGCTATTCTACATTACAAATGAAAAGCGAAAATATCAAGAAATTAATATTTTCTTATCAACAACACTGTCACTAATTTAAAAAAAATTAGTATCAATCTACTAATTTTTTCTATCCTTAAAAAATAAATATTTCAACAATAGAAATTATTGAAGAATCGAAAATAGTGATGTAGTATCAAATATACCTTCATGCGTCCCCGTTTATAACTTTTGATAACTTTTTAAGATAATTATATTCAAGATTTTTTCACTCAAAACTTTAAAATCATATTTTTAGTCAAAATAAAAATAATTCTATCAATACCTGATATCAAGATATGTATATGGAGAAATGACTGGTAGCATTGTAAAAACAAAACTGAACGATCGAGAAGGAGACAAGCTCCTTTTAAATCTTCAGTAAGAGTGAAGCAGATTTTGTGATTTGGGTAGGGGGACAGAAAATACATTCTCTCTCTTTTAGTACCGACAGGAGTAATAATATCGTAGATTGATATTACACATTTTTTCTCGTATTCAGTTGTGAGATTTTATATCTTGATTCATTTATAGTTCGGTTGGTTTCCTTTCGTACAGCTTCTAGCTTTAATCACGATATTCCCTTCCATTTAGAACCGTCTATTGCCATGGTTCATTCCAGCATT
>JAPYYX010001901.1:0-20104 GCA_030522605.1 Cremastinae sp. B BG-2022a
ATGTGTTTCATTACCAAAGAAAATGGTCTTTTTCGATCTGCTATGTTAATTGATTTTTCGCTTTAGTTTTTGTTTGAACGTGTTTTTAAATCACCAAATGTAATGTTCTTAGCAAACAAAAGACTATTTGATGTTAAATTTTATCAAAATTTGAAATATTGTAAATTTTTACCAAATTTTTGGGGTACCCCATTTTGCCCCCCGTACCCCACTTTGCCCTCCCCTCCCCTATAATACATATTTTTTTTATATGATCATAAAAAAATATTATTAGAATAATTTGAAAGCACCGAATATATTCACAATATATTTATACACAAACAGGCGATGTACAGATATCGGAGCGAAAAAAAAAATAAAAAAGAATGCACGTGGCTCGCTTATTAAGCGTTACAGAGCGCATACGCGCGCGTATCACATGCGATCGCGCTCGCGTCTTCGCGGTAGTTAAACTTTCCGATCCTTGGCACGAATATACGTGTGGCATATGAGCTCAAAAAAAATTATGAAAAGGGACTCGAGGTCCTCGGAATCGCCTTTCTCGTTCCTGCTCGAATGGCCGGCCGCAATAAATCGATTATCAATTATTTCCATCTATAAACTCCTGCGTCAGGAGGTATAAATTGAAACGGAGCGGTGCCTCCCCGCTCTGGACCTTCGAGCGATACTCGATCCTTCAACAAAAGTCCGAGCTAAAATCGGCTACGCGTTTTTTCACCCTTTCTTTTATTTCTCTTCCGTGCCTCCTCTAATGCACTTATTCTCTTTTTCGTTAAAGAATGCCAGTTAGAATGTGTAATTAGCGCATCGAAGGAGAAAAGAGAGTTCCGCATTGACGTAGAACTGAGATGAATAATATGTATAATGTATATATGTACAATGTATATAGATATATACACAAACATATATATGTATTGTATATATATATGACTGATGTGAAAAGAGTCGGCAAACATCTCGCGAGTCATTTTTTCTTTCCTCCTCGTGAAAAAGGGGAAAAACTTTGTTTAAACTACTCTTCTGCTACGAAAAAGCACACACACAGCTTATATTAGGACGACATTTTTAAACCCCCGTTTCTTTTATTTTTTGCCTCTTTCGTCATTGACCTCTTTTACCCCTTGTGTCAAATTCGGGGTATACGACGGGGGTCATCAAAGGATAAAAGGATGAATTAACAGATATAGATATATACATATTATGTACATATATATGCACGAGTACTAAGTAGAGACGAGGAAATAGCTTAGAAAAATATAGTAATAAAGACGAGTGGGATATAAGGGTGAGAGGGAAAGAAAAAATGATGACCATGACACCCGCGCTCGATCGAGATACGAGCAGTTACTGTGTATGTGTGTATAATAGGAACATCGCTAACTCGCTTTTTATCCCAGCGGGCGCGTTACATATTCCCTGGGTTATACAAACAGTTACGCAGAGACTAAAAATAGACGTTTTCTTATTACGTGGAAAATAATTGCCGAATGAGAACAGTTTGCTGTGCGCGATACCCGCATCCCAATTAAGTTTTTTTTTATTTCGTCTTCATGAGCATCATCGGTATTTTCATTTGATGGAAACATTCTTGAAAAGCATGTACGTGCGTTTTTTTTATTTGAGAGACAACAGCGATGTTTGAAACGCTGCTTGATACGAGGGAAAACGAAGATTTAAAAGAATGAGCGGAAAAGACGAAGAGAGAGGAAAAATCAGATGTGACGATCTTATATAGTGAAATGACATCAAGTTCAGGGTTACACGACCTCGTCGTGATACATTATTCCTGGTGCTATTCAGAAATACACACGCTTGTAGATTTCGTACGTGAGAAAATGAAAATATTCAATACGCACGTGACATATGGCCCTGTTTTATTTTATTTTTTACACAATGCGTATATTTACATGTATTTCTGCTTATTTTTTGGTTACAAGGAGGAAGTATTTTGTGTAGCTCATTTTTATTATCGTCGAGAAAAATATTTCATCACGTCGGGTGAATAACGGCGAGCGTTTCTCGATTCCCGCATAATCTTATGGGCAAGTTTTTTTTTTCAAAACGTGACCAAACGAAATCAAACTGGATTTCAAAATATTTTCTAAAATACGTATAAGCATATATTTACATTCATATGTACAAAATTGATAAAAAATGTATAAGTTTTTAATAAAAAATGCTGCGTGCTCATTTGATTTTTATTTGGAAAAAAATAAGTATGCATTTTTGTCGAAGAATCGCGATAGAGTTAAAAAACGAAAGATAAAAGTACATTAAATTGAAAACGTGCTCGTATAAAAGTGAAAAAGTTAAAAGACCGAAATATCTCTCGATAGAGCGCGCATTATAATTTATCCGTTTTTGAGATTAGATATTTGGCTGCGTTTTCTCTCGATATAAGACGAAACGTTTTTTAACTTCGGATATTTCGTCCCTAAGAGACTTTTTTTATTTGAAACGTATATATGTGCGTTTCCCTTCTCGTGTATCAGCACCCGGTGATAAATCAATCTTGCTATCAAAGGGACACTGAATTCTGATCAATGCTGCGTATATAATTGCGGTTACTCTCGGTAGGAGGGCGCTTGGATATTTATCGGAGGTAAATATAAGAGAAGAGGGAAAGGAATATGGTAGAACGGCTCGGACATTCCCAGGATCCGCCCCATCAGCATTCCGAGAACAAATTCGATGAAAATTAATAATACTCCTCCCTTTTTTCTACATCGTGAGTAAACTTATTCTCGGTATAGTATAAAAACGCTGAGTATAATAGATTTTAATGAATTTCAGTGAGTCATCAAGAAATTATTAATTTAATTAATTTATTGATAGAAATAATCATTATATTTGTTTTATTGTTATTAAAATTATTCCGATTAAACAATTTTTTTTAAATGAAAAAAAACATTTTCTCAGTTGATTCGCCAAATCTTTTTTCTCAGTGACACGTGAATTAAAATGAAACGTCAATTGCGACTTAGTATCATAAACTTTGTTCAGCTTGAAAAAAAAATTATTTGTACCAAACAATTATATGTTGAACAACTGTATTATAGTTAAGGAAGATTGATAGGTACAATCCATGTCAAAAATATTTTCAGAACGAAAATTGGCGAATTTTTTTACTTTCCAGACTTTTGAAAGGGTTCTGAATTTTTTGTGTATTAGCTACAATAGCGATTAACAACTTCGGATTATTAATTAAATTATTTTAACAATTAACATTATTTAAATAATTAAAATAGAAAATTTTAGTGAAATACTTTCAAATTTTGGAATTAGCTTTGAACCTTTTTTGTTTATGTTTAAAATATTTATATGAATTTTCAAGAGCTTGAAAGTTCATTACTTTAAAACCATTTAGTGAATCATTCTCAAATTTAGCACAAGGATTTTTTAGCCGTTTTCAAACGAGTCTACAAAATTTTTACTTTTTCTTACCATTTTAAAAATAGGGTAAATTCCTCCTTAAAAGATATAGAGTGTAGCGTTCAGACTCGTAAAAAAAGGAAAGTAATAAAACGCGAGCATCGCGCATCACGTGCATAGAAACATCTGCCACTGTATTATTTTTTCGTATTCTCGTTTTCGGTCGCACTCAAGTTTTGTTAAACGAAATATGCGCTAGCAACATTCATCAACCGGCGGACACATAATTCTGTCTACAGGAACCGCCTATACATTTTGTCCGCCCGTATATACATGTGCAATCAGGGAAACATCACATGTATAGGACGCAGTAGCACGTGTTATACATGTGTTTTTTCAATATCCACTTTCAGTTTGCTTCCGAGAGACGCGAGAGGGAGAGAGAGAGAGACTCTCTCAGTTTCTCTTTCTGCATCCATGTCTCCATTAATTTAATTAATGAAATTCCCAACCTACTCTCATTTTATCAATAACAATAAATTTTTGCTTACTCATCTATGTGGATAAAGCGATCAATTTCAAGTCCTCTCGACGCTCGATATACTTTTCCGACACAAAAGCGTCAGAGTATTAGTATTGGGAGGAAAATAAAAAAAAATGGTGCTGTTGTTGAGGAAAAAAGCGAGAACACGCGCGGAGTCATTGTCCTCGGGTATTCGAAATAGAACGCTCTCTCGAAAACATTCGCCAATCTCACTTTTTCTGATGCTGGTGCGGCCGTACAATTTTAACGCTCCATTTAAAAGAACGACAAAGAGGATGAACCGCTCTGATGAACCAGCTAATAATTGAAACACGCGATTTCTCATGGCAGACATTATTAATGTGCTTGTTAAAAAATATTATTATCACGCTTTATTAGTGAATAATGATAAAATCTTAGTTGTTTTGCGTTTAGTTTCTCATTTTAGTCTAATTTTATTATTATTATTCGCCACAAAAATGTTTCTCCCCCGCACGTCTCGCAGGAACGAGACGAAAACTGTCCAAAGTCCCATGCACGTACGAAGCCCGATGAAACCATATGAACCGGCCTGTTCACCACAACCGCCCTCTTCCCTTTAATAATTACCCGCAGAATTGCACTAATCTGTCGTCGAGACATTTGAGCACGTATTCCTTCGGCCATTAAATTTTTTTCTCCCTTGCAAACGACTTCCCAAACGCCCGAGTCACATAAACGCATTCTTCCTTCTTTTCATTCTTACACATCTTCCTCACCATCGGAATTTCTTTTGAGAAAAGAGTAAAAATGTTTTTAAAAAATGATTAAACAAGATTACGAGTTCAGGATATCAGTAAAAAATGTAAAGTTGTCGCTCTCCATTAAAAAAGTCGCTTTCTCGATCTCTTATGTTTCTTGTACCAAAAGCTCTTCTTATTGGCCAATAAATTTTCTTCATTTTCGCTTCGGCCATTATATTCCAAACGTGTGAACATTCGACACGCTCACAATGGGACAGTCCCGAGCCCTTGTATATAAGATTCTCGCGTGCTTACGTATGTGCATACACAAAACCGCGTCGCCATGAGAATGCGTCAGCCCTTTTTCATCCTCGACTATAAAAACATGACGAAAGTGTTTAATAAAATGTGATTCAATTTTCGAATATATAACCTCAGGAGCATACATATTCTTCACTCATTATTTCGTATTTCCTTACTCTTTTATTGTTTTTTTTATATATCCCCGACACGAGTGAATTTTTTGTTCGACCTCCCAAGGCGTGATTTCTCGAACAGATGCTCTCTAAGGCTTGATCTCCGTTCACCTGTACACGGGGGCAGGTAAAAAAAACTCAAAAAAGGGTCTCCTCTCTCTATCTCTGTCCCTTCTTTATCCTGAAACTTATCTGGTTACACGAGAAAATCGTGGCCATCCGAGGCACTTCCTGAAAATAAAGAAAAATAACGAATGGAATGAATATCTATGTATAGACATGTAGCGGGATTTAGGAAGGTGAGTGTCGAGACACTTTTTGGGATCCCGTCGATGAATCTTTTATAGGATCAATCCGGACTTTGAGCCGATGATGTCCCCGTGTTAGGCGCTCTCTTCCTCTCGGAAAGTTGAAAAAAAATCTCAGGCAAGATGTGCTGATAATTTTTTAGTAGCGGACAACTGTTTTACAAAAGATTCCATCTCGTAATGAATTCAATAACAAAAGCAATGGAAAGTATTAAATAAAATAAATAAAAAATTTGTCTCCGTACAATACGTAAACCCGGAAAAATGACGCATCGAGATTATTTATCTAATGTCCAACGAAAAAAATATTAGCGTCTCCACGTTGGATGGAAAATCGTCTGACTTTTGACCCACATACATATGCGCATATGCGTGGATCGCGTTGAAAAAATATTTCTCCATAATTTACGACACTCGTAAAAATGTTTTGCCTCCTTTTATCGAATGAGTATATACATATACATACGTACATACTATATACATATATATGTCATATACTGTATATATGTATAAGTATATCTCTCGAGTGATCGGCGCAGACCGTACATATGCAACGTTGAAATCAGTCCTGAGTCAATACGCGATATGCGAAAATGTGCGTTGGCGAAAGAAAACAAGAAAATAAGAACGAGAGACGCGAGAAGATGAAAACACGTACACGTCGGCTGCCCTTCGCACTTAAAAAATTACGGAATGTATATTTCTATATTCATGTATATAACGTGAATGGAAAGGAATATCTGTGAAAGCGAGATGGAAGGATAAAAATACATATGTATAAAATGTTTTCCCCCCCGTAAGGATGAACGATATATATGTATATAAAAATGTACATATATATAGGGATCGAGAAGAGTTATTGTTGAATAACATATATGTTGTGTCATCGTGTCACGCCTCTGGGAATTCCGAGTCGATTCGAGGAGACTCACCCATGTAAACCTTCGTTCGGTCCGCGTAGAAAAATCTTTTTAATGTATACACGATGAGTAAAAACCGTTTTAGCGCCAAAAAAAATATCCAGAGTTTTAGTTATATTGTCTCGATGAGCGACGCGCGACGTGGGGACTAAAAATGTTTACATACCACGTGCGTTGAAAAGATCGAAAAGTAGAGCGTACATCAAAACGTATTGAAAGGATAAAAAAAGGAGGAACTCGGAAGCAAAAAAGTCAGCGACATATACGATGAGTCTTTTATATTTTTAAGAAGGAGGCAGAATCTCATCGAATTACGCGAGCGGATGAAATTTCTAAGACGAAAAGAGAGCAGCTGATGGTTCGGGACCGGATAAATTTAATTGGCGATATAATGTGTCGCCGAGGTTGGAGCATCTGTCGAGCTGGTCCAGAGAAGCTTCAAAAGTGTACAAGACACGGAAGGGAACAACGGAAAGAAAAAAATTTCAGGTTGTTTGGTCCAGTGGCAAATTGGCCTGCTCGTGCTCGTATATCGAGTAATTTGGAGAGACGTCGATGCTGACAAAACGGCCGAGTATCCGTTTATATTGTGTAAGGCAGTTTATTTGTATAAGGGATGAGTTCCCATTGTACGTTTTCGGTCTAGATATATCGATTTTCTATAGAAATCGACCTCTCTTTTATGACCGCTTTTATTATACTCGTTCTTTTGGCAGCGGATATTTCAAGGGCACAAAGTCAACGAGGATGAGACCAAATGTCACCAGCAGCGTTGAATTGCTCTAAAAATAATAACAATATTATACAATTTAAAGTCTGGTCTTGTTTCTTCTACGGTATATTAATTCTGGGGCTTCTCCGGTTCATCATCTTTGCATTGAAAGACGAAGGAAAAATATTTTTATCTAAGTGGCCCATCGTCTGATATGGTGTTAAGATCGCAGCGCGCTACGATGAGTGTTTGGCCAAACCTTGCGCGGTGTATTATATTATTAAGAAGTGATGTACACAAGGCGATATACGCAATGGCGCCTCATCACTTTTCTCTAATTCACATGTCTAGCCAGCAAGAATCTTTTGGCACGGATCGATCGCATTAATCTTACAAAAATGTTGAAAAATAATCTTTTATTTAACATTTTGGTATTTTGAATTCTATTTATAAGTAAATCGATCGAGGAAAAGAAGAAAAAAATATAATTTTTGAGTATTGGACGTATTATAAGACGTAAAAACTGAATGAGCAATAAGAGGAGTAAAAGTAATAAACGGTGGTGGGCGACGGATCAGATGCGATTCTATTATTAGGTCGGTACGATCTCTTTGGTACTTAGAACGAATACTTGGCTGTTGGTGGTTTTGGCGAGATCTTCGCGTCTTCTTCGAAGTCCAGCTGCGATGATGGGCGTCAATAAATCGGGATCTGGCTCGGGGATCGAAGCATTTGAAATTTTACGCACAACGAAACTCGCGAGAAATCCAAGAAGAACCGTCGTTGAGAACCCCAAGGGCGTGTACCACATGTAGGAAATTCGGTAGAGATAAAAGTATTCTTTGCTCGCCGCAGTTCTAAAAAAGGAAATTACATATTAATTAAAATTTCGAAAGTATCAAGGAGATGATGAATATACAAAAAGAATATTATAAGAGATGTGTTGGGTAAATGTTAAGAAAACGTCCCCCACCCCTGAGGGGGCAAGAGGTGGGGGAATTATAGTTTTCGACCTCCTGAATACAATGCCGAAGAGAAATCGCGTCGGTCACCCCCCCTCCCTCCTACAAAGATATCCACAATTGAAAATAACAAAACGCGAGAAGGAGATCCAATGGAAAATAGTTCTAATAATAATATCAGATAGAGGCAAAAGAGCTAGAAAGGTAACAGCCCCAAGTACCGACTCCCCCCACCCCCGTGTAGTTCCTGGTGGTGTTCAGGCGTGAAGCTCCCGATGGGGTCCAGGGGCGAAGCCCCAGTAGGGGGGTATGTTGTTATTTTTAAATGTGGATATCTTTGCAGATGGGGGGGGGACCGCCACGATTTCTCTTCCCCCCATCAGGGCCCGGGTGGGGGTCGTTTTCTTAACATTTACCTTTTCCATCCAATATCCCTCTTGTCTTTTGTTATTTTTGATTGTGGATATCTTTGCAGGGGGGAGGGTGACCGCCGCGATTTCTCTTCGGCACTGTATTCAAGAGGTCAAAAACTGTAATTCCCCCACCTCTTGCCCCTCTCAGGTGTGGAGGACGTTTTGTTAACATTTACCATATGTTGTACTATACATACTCGAATATGGTCTGTTGAAGTTGCAAATACTCAAGAGTATCGTGATGAGTGCTGATATTGGTACAGGAATCGATCGAAACTGGAAGCTTTTGGATGGGCGGCTTTGGATCCCCAAAGGCCATCCACATGGTCAGGGCGATGCTCCCAAGAGTCCCAATGACGACTCCTTTCTCGTTGGCAGTTTTGAAAAATATCCCAAGGGTGAAAAGTCCGAGAACCGGACCGCCAAGGGCTCCGTTTATCGCGACGGCAGTCTGAATAAGGTTACCGAGTTTTGATGCCAAAAGGGCGATGCCGATGCAGATCGCGCCATTTACAACTCCGAGAATCTTTCCATAGAGCGGAGCTCTCGAGTCGCTCAGTTCCTTGCCGAATTTTCGGTACAACGGGCCGATATAGTCGGCGATCGCGACCGCCGCGAGTGAATTCAACATCGCCGAGACCGTGCTCAGAGACGCGCTGAACACTCCGGCGATGAAAAATCCCAAGACCCCCGGAATTTTTGACATCCGGACTTTCGCGAAATACGGCATCACTTGATCGTACGAGAATATTCTTCCCGAAGCGAGTGGATCACATTTTGAGAACCATGCGTATAAAACTAGTCCAGAAAATGAGGTCGCGAGCACCATCAGTGCGATCAATGGTGTGTTCAGGAACAAAGCGATCCGGGCCGAGTTTAGCGATCTCAAAATTAATTCAAAATACACATGTAATAAATGCTGACCAATTCATGATAAATATAGATACATGTAAATTAAGATATGCTGGATATTTACTTGGCTGCTAGGAGTCTCTGCACGTGAACTTGGTTCACCGCAAAATTCGAGAGGAAGAAACAAATTCCTCCGGCCGACAGAGACCACCAGGTATGCCTCGTAGTAGGGTCGAAGCTGAAACTATAATAAAAAAGCTCTCATGATAAGATTATTTTCGTTTGATCCGCATATATGGATAGATATAAAAATGTATATATTATAATATATGTAATATTAAAAGAGCAGAGCCATATATACTTGGTAAAATTGAGGCGCGATCCCTCGTTGGCTATTTTAATAATTTCGCTTACACCGCCGTCAAAATCAGAAGTACCGACGGCGATGACGCAAAAAACAGATGCGAACATGAGGAACCCTTGAAAAACGTCGGTGGCGAGAACAGCTTTTATCCCACCGATGCTCGAATAAAATGTGCAGATAGTACCGATGAGAAAAATGCTCGTTGTGCTCGAGAGCCCCGTGGTTGCTTCCAGCGCGAGCGCCGGAGCGAAAAGCACCACTCCCGTGTACAGGGACATTTGAACGTAGTTCGCGACGCTCGCCGTCATTCGCGCCAACACTCCGAATCGTTTTTCAAGATACTGTATTGGACATATGAATTTTTAAAAATATATAGTGACGCTGAAAATAATATTAAGAGGTTAAATCTAGTCATCGGCCGAAAAAAAGCACGTTTTTCTGAATGTTTTTTTTGGGAAAATGATTGCAGTTTCCGAACTGTTTCTTTCATAGTGAAGAGTATATTGTTTACTATGTTTCATAATTTTTTTAGTATACAAAAATCACAAATGGAGCAGATATAATATATTTTACGGACCGTTGTCCAGAAAAAGGCCTTCCACGGTGACAACTATAACTTCTACACCGATCATCAGAAGTAAAAAACCAAATATATCAAGTTTTTGTATCGTATTATCTAGTTTTTGATCGAAGGATTTGATAAAATATTAATTTTTGAAAAAATGGTCGGCGGTTGAAAACGAAAGTCTAAATTTCTTCGAAAAAATCACTTCGTTTTCCTTGATATCAAAAAAAGTATGCATCGAAAAAAAAATCATTTGTTACATACTGTCATCTTTACAAACTGTCCGTTACATATTGTGTCTATAATGGAGTCGAACAAAGACGCGACGAAACTAAGAGCGGAAGAGAAGGAAAATACTATCGAAATAATAGCTGGACCACGGTCATATTTTGAAAAACAGGAAACAGGTGCTAATATACATAACACTCAGCAAGCCGGATTAGACGTGTTAAAGTACATATGCGGCATACGCGACGCGACCCAAGAAGACGATAAGGCGCCGAAGAAAATCGATATCAGTACTGCTAAAAGGGGACCGCTGTACTTAGGATCGTTAATGCCCACAGAAAGATAGTCCTACACAAATCAAGCAGTACCTGACCAAAATTTGGAAGAACTTGATGTTGGGCGCAGCAAGAACGGGCCCATCGGCGAGAGAAAAGGAACTTGAGAAGGGGGATACGATAGGACAAAAATGCTACTGCGCAACCCTAACAGGGGGTAGGTCATGATTTGCCATGTGCGAGGAGAATCTGACGTAACCAAGAGGAACTTAGAGGGAAAAAGGCAACCGTACGCTTATTCGAGAATCGACTATTAAAATAAAGAACTGCTCGCCCATTCAATGAAGGACCATCAAAATGATCACCGCAGTACGCTCATAGGAGAATCAAACATTAGCGACTCCAAAATTCCGAGAATTGGAAAAGGGCCCACCCACAAATGATGCAAGGAACCAGTATAAAAACGCACCAAATAATGCAGGAAGCGAAGTACAATTTTCAACATCGACCATCTTCGAAGGAATCCCAGCAAGTGCACGTCTACGCGAAAGTGTTCAACCGAGTGAAAAAGTCTAAGTTGGGACTTAGAATCTGTTGCGTTCGAGTATATAAATCCAAGTCGGGACTTAGAATCTGTGGTGTTTAAAATAAAAATTCGACTCGGGACTTATAATCTGGCGCATTTAAATATTTTAGTGAAAAGTCTGTGTTTGGACTTAGCTTGCACGCGAATTACACCGTCTTAAGATATACAAATAATACAAATAATACAAATAGTGCAGACAATTGTCTGCACTATTTGTATCACCGTGTACTTAGTGTGAATAAAATAATTCAATCAAAAACCATCTTGGGCATCTTCGACTATTCTTTTTGATTTCAACTGAGTGAGTAAAATTTCCCTAAATCAGGGAGTCTACTTCTTCATTGCATTTTGTCATTCTCATCACTTCCTATATCCAAAGACGTGATCTCCGTCCCTGGGTAAAGGACAAATGTCTTGACCCGAAAGAGAGATCGAATATCTGTGCTACGTTCACTCTCTCATTCCGATAAGACTCACGGGGACGTAACACCTTCGATCAAGAACTGCGTTTTGATATTAAAAAAAGTATGCAAGTAAATCGATCGACTCGTTTTTGAGATATCGTGGTCACCGATATTGAAAGAGTTGTTCCGAGAAAATTCTGACTAGACGTAAACCCTAGAAGGGTTTATAATAAAAAAATTATGAAACATAGTAAAAAATGTACCTTTCACTACGAAACAAAAGACAGAGCGAAATCTGCAATCGTATTCCCCAAAAAAATTCACAAAAACTCGCCTTTTTTCAGCCGACGAATAGATGTAACTTCTTAAAAGAATTTATTCTTATCCTTAGACGCTCATTGTGCGGGAATTAACTTACCTCGTACACGCTCATGTACTGGAGCTTGTAAAATACGGGAAGATAAAAGTAAGCGGTGATCGGAGTTGCGATGAAAAATCCAACATTCATGATTGCAAATTCGGCCCCGTAGATGTAATTTTCGCCGCTGATCCCGAGCATCGCGATCGCCGAGACGAACGCGACCATCAGAGCGATCGCAAGGAGCGGAATGCTCATTGATCGATTTGCCGAAAAGTATTCCTGAACGCATATAGTATAATGAATGATCAAAAAAATATTAAATATACATTGTACATAGTACAAGAAATATTTATTCACCGCTGTAGTTTTTTGTCTCCCGCCACTGAACCGGTAATAAACGCCGATTGAAGCGGAAACCATGAGGACGAACCCGACAACGAGGTAATCGAGCCACTCGAGAGATTTCGCTTCATCCTGATGCGTCTTCGCCTTCTCGCCATCATCGAATGCACATGCACGCGCGTCAAATTGAAAAATGAAAATGAATCAAAGTTAACGGTTCTGTTATCATATATCAAATATCTATCTAGTTGTATATTACTCACGTCCATGATTACAATTGAGTCGTTCTATGTGTGATGCTCCAGAGATGAGATAAAATGTATATCGATGAGGAGCGCGCGAACGAATTCGGGCTCGCCAGCTCGCGAAAGCCTCACCGGTACGTCTGAAAATCCTCTCGATGGAAAATAAAAGAGCAAAGCGGGGATTCGCAACCGCCTACCATGTTATTACATAAAGAAGCGACAATTTTGCGCACGTAATAATCCGAGTATTAACCGCGGGATGCAATGATAAGAGTCTCGTGCTCACGCGGTATTTCTCGAAAAAACGACAGGGATTATTGAGAGAGAGGGAGAGCGAGAGAGAGATGCAAAAGAAGAATGAAAAAAAGGCAATTGTTGACGTCTCTCGGTGCTCGTTTGTCAGATTATTGTCACGAAATCATCGAGACTCGAAACTCGCGTCCTCGGCGCGTTTGTATTTTCCATCTCGAGATGTCTCGGTGCAATGACTATAAAATCCTTTTCGCAGAAATTTTTTTCCGCATGGGAATAACTTTATTAAGAATGAATTATACACGTACATACTTAAATACGTATAGATATATTCAATATTCATGAAGCCCGTAGCCTTGATAATTTTGAACCGCAGAGTTGTTTCTCCTCCCTCGACGCCGGAGACGTTTAAAAAATCGACGCGTTTCTCGAGACGAACAATGTTTTTTCAGGCCTACTGCCAGAGAGTCAATTGGCGACTTGAAAAAATCAAATGAAACTCGTTTCGATCGTTCCTTATTCGTACGCACTTTTCGATTATAAATTCGATAAAAAAATTCACTCGGTGAGCGTCAAAAAATAATTAAAATAGAAAATAGCGTACAAAAGAACGAGAAGGGAATATTATTAAATAAAAGATGGGGAGAGAGCGGGAGATAAAAAATGAAGACGGGCAAGTGCGAGGGAGAAGAAAAAGCTGCTCTTGCGAATGGCTATATACAATAAGTGGCGAATTCCCGTCATTAAGTTGTTAGGAGACAGACGCTGGCTAACTCGACCGGTTAAACGGCTGCTGAACTTGATCGACAATTTCTCATTGACCCGGCTCTCTAATATTTTTACGTTTTCCTCCTCTCTTTTTTTCTCCTCCACCGTAATTCGATTCGTTGTTATTCCGGCGATTAAAATAATTTATATGAACAAGGTAACATTTTATCTTATCAGTGCGCATTATACATTGTCTTATTATTTTTATTAATGACTACATATAACGACGTTTAATTGACAAGACTCAGTTAAGAATCGATTTTTTAACATGATAAATCACTTTTAATATTTTTATGTATTTTTTATCAATTCAAACTTTTAATTTATAGTTGCAACAATTTCATTATTTCTGAATTAATTTTTAAATTCTCTGAAGAAAGTTAACAACTTTTTATTCGTGTTCATTGAAAAGTTTAACAGAGAGAGAGAGAGCGAGAGAGAGAAAGGATCTGTGTTGAATAGCGTCTGCTCGAGTGAATTATGTTCCGATTGCAGGAAAAATATGTGCAGTTGATGGCGGGCTTTGCGGAAAAGAACGAGCACGCTCTAAATGCGAAGCACAAACGAGAACCTTGTTCAATTCCCGTGCAGGCTGCAAAAAAAAAGTAAAAGAAAGCGAAAACTATCTGGCTGATAAATAATCGCTAATTACAAATCCTAGTAAGTTATTCCGGCGATTGTGCTGATCTCCTGTCGTTCCGGCCTTTTTTCCTCGTGAAGGAGCGAGGCAGCCTAGAATTCCGGACGAGAGAAGAAAATAAATCAAGTCTTCGAGTCTTTCTCGACGTCGGATTATCATATCGCCTAGCGCTGCTCTCTCTCTCTCTCTCTGTCTTTAGTCATTTTATTTATGCCTTTCCATCGCTCGCAGCAACTTACGACTCCGTTAAAAGCCGGTGCGGATTTAAAGCTCTTACCTCTAATCTCCATTATTGGCGAGCGAGAGCCCACGCGAAAGATTTTTTTCTTTTTTTACAATCGAACGAGAAAAAAATCTCTACCGATTTTTAATACACATATTTATATCATTTAGAGTGAGGTTGTCCGATGCTTCGATAAACATATGATGAGACCATTAAAATATGGGACTGAACCCAATTCGAAATTTGAAAGAATTCAGAATTCAGAATTATGTAACGTGTCGAAAAACGATAAAAAAGTATTTTTATATTATTATATAGTTTACGATTGATTCGTGGCTCGAGTACAACGACGTCAATAATTATGAGATTTTGGATTCTCCATGCACGCGCGTTTCTCGGTATATCTACCGCGGGTATACCGGAGCGGATAATGCGCGAATGAAAATAAATTCAGTCACGTATACTCGATTCCGTTATATAGTCACTTCCTCGATCCTTCGGCGTGCGTGCGTACGAATAAATGGATAAAAATAGCGTAGGAATATATCGTAACGATTAATTATATCTTTTCAATAATGTGGGCATAAACATAACATGAATAAGCCACGATGAAAGGATCGAAGGGAAAAAGAAGAAAAAAATAATGAACCGCCGGTAATTGACCGATATTGTATAAACCTCGCTGTTTCGTTATTTGTAAATAATTGATCGTAATAATAATAATAACTGATAATATGCTCATGGAAAGTGGCTCGATTAAACGGCACATAGAGGCACATGCGTACGTTTGTTCGCCCTATTCACGAACGTTCTCCATTATGTGCGATTAGAAATTTCGCTCCCCGCGAGCAGAATAAATAAAAAGGGAGAGAGAACAGAGTTTACAAGAGGCGTTTTAATCGAAAACGTCATAATAATCGCGAGAGCCGCATATTCTCACGCCCGCCATGAAACCGCGGAGTTCGTCTCATTAATGCGAAATTCATTCGCATTGAAAGTCGCACTCGCTTCTGACTACACAATAGGGTATCGGTACCATGTATATGTATACATAATGTATTATTATATATTTTTAATAGTCGAATGACTCGCGCGATCAGGACACACCGATGCATGACAAAAGCCCTCGACTCGGAATGAGCAAAGATGATCGTGATCTCGCGTGGAAAACTTTGTACGTCTCACGTCATGCACATCGGTACATCGTTAACACTCGTACGTAATAACACGTTCTTACATTAGCGTCGACATTGTAATAATGGGTCAATGGAATAATAAGGGTAATTACTTAGATCCCTATTATCACATGTTATTCGCGCTTTATTGGTACGAATCATAAAATATAAATATAGATTTGTATATCGTGCATGTATATTGCTTATATTATATTTATATTTTTATCGGACATATATTTAGAATTATCATGAATTTTTGGTGTATTAAATATATGGACATATTAAGTAGAACACGCGTCGAGTGACGGGACTTGGTTGACCAAAAATATTATAGTCGACGAAAGACGCGCCTAACCGATTAGCATTTATTAAAATGCTTGATGCTTGTCTCTCATCTACGTAACGCATATATTGTCGTTAATGTTTTATTAGTCGTTGCTCTATACGCAGTCGCGGCGTGTATATTTGTAGGAACAACCGTAAGCGTAAGCTCCGAGTGGTTTGACGTATTAATTCGCATGCGAAACGGCGCTGTGCATATTTCAAATGGCGCTATTTATCTTTAAAAAAAATCTCTTGTGTTTCTTTCTGAAAACATTGAGGAGAAATAATCCATTACGTTTTCATAAATGTAACTCTATACCTCGAATATTTTGTGTCTCTTTGTCACAGAGAAAAACTGCTGATTCGATCTTCGCAGCGATGGCGAAATCCTTTCGGAATCTTCGTAGCTGCTGGGAGATGATAAAATATATAAGCGTTCGCTTTGATCGTTTTAATATTACATTGCGCGCTGCCCAACTTTTAAGTCGAGTGGCGTATGGCGCGATATCGCTCTCGACGCACTCATCCGGATGAGCGCCAAACGGAGTCGGAGGGAAGAAAAAAAATGTTGATCAAGAAAAAGCGAGACGTCCGCATCGGAGAGTGATTCTGACAAAGCTTCTCTCTGTTTCTTCTTCCCGCACTTCTATACACACGAGTAACGTGCGTTTCACGCTAGCTCGAGCATATGTACGCTCATCATTTCGAATTTAGTGAAAAATAAATAATAAACTTTCATCGTTCTGGATTGATTCGTTATTTCTCAGCTTAAATTTGAAATTCGTGTCACTTTCGTTAATATTATTCACTCGTAAAAAACAGACTGATGAAAGGTTCAAATGAATATGAAAGAGATAAAGATTTTTCTGATTCAAAACAAGACGAAAAATTTTAGTAAAATGTGTATAAACGATGAGAGTTATAGGTCCCGGTACAATTTGTATGGATGTATGTGTAGAGTCATGTGATCCAAGTGTGCGCACTTTTTCTTTGGATCGTTATAAAATCGAAAATATCAAGTGTCGCGTCGCCGAGCAATTGAAAGAAAATGCATTAAATCATAAAAAAGGTCTCCCCAAAATTTCTTCTTTTTAAGCCAAATCAAATTTCATCTCTGTCTTTTTACTTCAAATCTTTATTTGGCGTGCACATTTTTTATTATCGCAGGATTTTTCAGAAAATGTGCGTTTTTCGACATTATTAAGGTTCCGCCCATTCCACGCCCGCAAGAATTGTTAAACCAATCAGCATACATTCCATCCCTACCGTCAAAATGTTATTGTTTGTAAACTCTTTATAAGACCGTACAACACTTCTGTAAAATACTTATATTCTGTAAAACACTTCGGTGAAGACTTCTGTGAAAAATTCTCTCTGTATCACATTTCCAAAAATTCTTATTAAATATACTGTCCACTAGCTATCAAAGTAATCACCTTTATTTCCTTATCCATTCCAAATTCAATCACCCACTAATGTCTCAAGTGACAAGATTGGGAACAAAAAAGTAGAATCACACGAACGAAGAAACGTGATTCTCAACATCAAGGAAAATAAAATTTGAAAGACATTTAGTTTGAGTCTTTATTCATCTGCAACGTGTCAAACAAGAAAAATAATTTTTCCCAACTCATTTTGAGCAGTAGCAAAAATTAGGACTGTATGCAAATGCGCACAGTTACCCCATGGTGGGGGCAGGTGTCCGCACGAGTACGGATATGGGTGCGCAGTACCGTAAACAATAGTTTGCTTCCTCAAATTACAGTCTAATTGTAAATATCAATTTTGAATATCGTTTAATGGATAATAAAGGCGTAGACTGATCAGAAACAGAGATTTTAGACACTAGAGAGTTTACTGTTGGATCGGCAGCTTTGACCAACTTTTTGAAAAGCTTCATTAATCAGATAAGCCTCTTCTATTTGTCCAATGATGCGTTTTGGGTGATGACCTAGTCATTTATCACGCACATACCCGAATTTGCAAAAAAAACTTCTTGTAACTTACGTATAGTGAAAGCACGCGCACACTTTCTCGACAAGCCCATGCGCACACTTACCTAAGTCTGCCTAGACGGAACTTTATCAACATAGATCAAAATCACGTAATTTCTCCGATAATTTAAGTAGTAGGCATCAAACTGGACATAATAATGAATATGTTTATGCACTAAAACAAACCGATATCAGAAATTTTATATAAAAGTTTTCAAATCAAAGATGACAAGAATATTTTTTTTTCGTCGAAAAACTTTACTTAATTATTCTGACGAAATGACGGGGTCTTACTCGGCGATAAATGCGCGTTAAAACTAAAGTATGTCAAAGTATTAAAGAGACCTAGAATTTTTTTTAATTTCAAATGTTTTCGAGATATTTAGTTTGCGTACTCTTAACCCGCCGCGCATACTTGCCCCACATGACTCTATACATACGGCGGTAAAAGATAAAATTCATAAAGTAAGACGCCGAGATGTCTTGTTATACATATCATATACATAAAAAGTATATTTAAGGTGTGGTTAATCGTATATAATACACACATATGCTATCATATGTATACATAGAGACACGAGTGGATGAATAATATGATTGAGGGATGGGATGAACGGCCTGGCAGCTCGGTTGGATTCCGACGTCTTGGAGGAATCACTTTATGCATATCGATCCTCGATCGGACCTTTCGTTTCCTCGTTAACTTATTTTGCGTTATTTATAATATCTGAAAGTGCCTGCATAATAGTAAACATAGATATATGATGTATATAAGTCGAGAATAGAAGAGCCGATCGAGTGAGAAAATGAAGAAAAAGATCGTAGCTTCCGCGACGAGATTCGCTTCCAAAGTAGCAAATGGAAGGATAATCCCAGAGAATAAGGAAATAAGAAACATACACACGGGAATAAGGAAGAGACGATGAGATGAATAAAGCGCGAGTATCGCGTGCGTGTAATCGGAGCCGCGCGCATACCTCGGCGAAGAATCGCTCGAGGCTTTTTCTCTTTTCTATTATATATTATATACACATAGACACATTCGAAACATGCAATTTTATATATGTATAGGAATATATACATTATGGATACGCTCGCGTCGATTTTATTCTTCATGCTGCATTGCAATCGCGAGATATTGATACTCTTTATATGCGCGTACATGCATCAATATAAGTTACTTCAATGGCTGATATCGACTTTTGATCTCTTTTCAGAATGATTTCGAGCCTCAGTGTCACGTATTTCGCACGAAGCAGCTACGAAAGTCGAGACCGTGCAATCTCTGTCATCAGTCGATGATAAAACAGGCTTCGCGCTGTCGAGGTGAGTCGATAAGATATCATTATCTTTTTCTGGATCATTCTCCATCTTCCGTTCGCGCGCTGCACAGCCCATGGCTCTTTCTCTTTTTCTTTACCATCCTCTATTTTCATCGGTCGTTACAGAGAACATTCTACTTTATCCGCTTACGCAAAAGTTACATCTCGCTCCGGTAGATCGCGCTCTTATTTACGGTACATGTGTGCACATACGAATTACGATTCATATAGATCATAGATCATGTCTGACAGGTCGCGCAATTAAGGGGTTACATCTAGTCATCGGCCGAAAAAAGCACGTTTTTCTGAATGTTTTTTTTGGGAAAATGATTGCAGTTTCCGAACTGTTTCTTTTTTCATAGTGAAGAGTATATTGTTTACTATGTTTCATAATTTTTCTAGTGTAAAAGATTCACAAATGGAGCAGATATAATATATTTGACGGACCGCTGTCCAGAAAAAGGCCTTCCACGGTGACCACTGTAATTTCTGCACCGAATATCAGAAATAAAAAACCAAATAGATTCAGTTTTTATATTGTATTATCTACGCTTTGATCGAAGGATTTGATAAAATATCAATTTTTGAAAAAATGGTCAGCGGTTGAAAATGAAAGTCTAAATTTCTTCGAAAAAATCACTTCATTTTCCTCGATACAAAAAACTATGCATCGAAAGAAAAATCCTTCGATCAAGGACTGCGTTTTGATATTAAAAAAAGTATGCAAAAGGTCAAGTAAATCGATCGACTCGTTTTTGAGATATCGTGGTCACCGA
>JAPYYX010001902.1:0-34963 GCA_030522605.1 Cremastinae sp. B BG-2022a
TGAACACTTATTTCTACATCTATAAAAACATATTAAAAAATAACAGAAATCGAAGAGGGTCACCGTCGCAACGTCGTTGAATTGACATGGAATGACCCAGGTATTATCATGCCTGCGGAAATATGTCGAGAGGACCCACCGAAAAAAGGGTCCACATATTCAACGTTGCGGGAGATTTTAATTGTAATGGAAGACATTAAAGTCTCAATATTTTTCTATTATTAAACGTTTGATTAAAAAAAACAGTGTTCATAGTTATTTTTTGCTTAATAATAGAACCTCCTTAATTTTTTTACCACGTTTCTATACATATTAACTCGCTTTTTTCTCTTCCTCCTTTGTGACTCGCTTATTCCTTCTTTGCTTATCAGCCCTCTGTTCGCTTTACTTTCTTACTTTTTTCTACGGAGAAAGAATGAAAGAGCACACATGAACATACCGAATTTTAGTAAAATCGGAAAATTTTTATGGAATTTCATCCGCCATTTTAAATTTTGAAATTTAATTGTCAAATTCGTCGTCAGTACCCGAAATACATAAGCACACCAAATTTCAGCAAAATTAGATGATTTTTGTGAAAATTCATCCGCCATCTTGAATTTTGAACATTTATTGCAAAATTTGTCATCACAGCAACCTTAAAAACATGAGCATACCAAATTTTAGTAAAATCGGAAGATTTTTATAAAAAATCATCTAGCATTTTGAATTTTGGAAATTTATTATAAATTTCGTCATTTAATTTTGTAAATTTATTGGAATATTCGTGATTAGCAACCTTAAAAACATAAGCATACCAAATTTTAGCAATATTGAACCTCGCCGGTAATGTACCGACATAGTGTCGGAACACACGAGAGATAGGCTAACCATTCGTGTGACTGCGTGACCAGCGTGACGCCGAAAAAGCAAGCTCCATAGGCGAAAGTTCTAACCGCAAAAGTATGGTAAAGTTGCGCGACACGTACTTGTCCCGAGACTCTACCGAGTCTCCAAATATGGTACAGTTGTATGTCTGCCTTATTCTTTTACCACCAATTATCCACAAATTCATTTACCTACGGAGTTTGATAATATTATCTACGGAGACTTTTTTATAGACCTTCCTAAAAAGTTATTAAAAAAGCAGCGCTTTTGTAGCGTAAGCATGTTGATAAAGTTGCCAATTTACCCGCTAGATGTCATTGTATTAAGTTTCCCTTTGTTTCCGGCACGCGAGACACCATGTTGTTTTTCTTCGATTGGCAACGTGCACATATTTCGCGCGTGCTCCGTCAACAAAACAAACATATGTATGGACTTTTCAAATACCACAGTGTTTTTTCTGTTTCTACATTGTGTTTTGCGTTGCAGTTTGCACAGTTTTTCTACATGTCCACATCAGGATCTTAACCCGCTGACGTTGTGTGAGAAAAATTAATTTTCAGGTGAGTTTCCGTCGTTCGCGGACAAACGTCACGAGGTTAGACCACGCTCATTACTTTCAAGATTTATGTAATTATAACATTTACATGGAACGCGGTATCGTATGACGTACGCTGTAAAAAATTTGCAGAATACGTTGATTTATTTTTTTCCTACGATAAAGCAGCATTTCATTAACTTTCTTTATCGGAAAGTTTGTAAACACTTAATGTGCAATATCGCGTACGATTTCGTAAGCCAAACCACGGAAATTATAATGGAAACATCGAGGATTCACAACTACCGTTATCTTCAGTTCAATGATTTGATTTACTTGTATTTACTCGGCATTCGACTTCCGCAGTTTTTATGGACAAAACAAATGAACAGGAAAAAAAAGAAATTACGAAACAGAAATATTGAAGACTAAAAAAAAAGAAAAAATATCAGATTGGTCAATAATCGGCAAGTATTTACAACAAAGATGTATTTATTTTTTTCAATCTTATTTTTTATTTTCATGAATCTTAGTTCAGGTAAATCTGAAACATGTGAAATATTATTCACGACCCAAAAATCTCAATACAGAAGGCTAATGACACGAGGAACAATGAACGCAAAACTTTTTCTTGGTTACTCGGTTAATTCTACTTTACATGCATGAAACGATTCTCGCGTCCGCGGATTGCTGAAGCTTGAACAGAGCGGGGACTTTTCTGATGTGAACGCCTAGCCACCGTTCACGATTCAATCTCTATCGAATATTTTAAATCATGTTAATCGAAATATAAATTCTCTATCATTTTGTTTTAATGTTAAGCACTATTAAATAACAAGCAAACAAAATATAATATTAAATGAAAAAATATTTTATTGTTCAATGTGCAGTGTTGAATAAAGAAAATCTTTTTTTTTATTGCTATAGAAAAATTATGCGGAAAAATTTTTTTCTAATAAAAAAACAGTGAATTTTGCAAGACAAATTGCCAATCAAATTTTTAAATAATCGAATTAACATCGATACTAATTCGAATCGAAATAACGTACGAGCACGTACGAAAAGCGAGAAGGATACATAAATCGCAAGAATATCGGGTCATCGCTTTCGCCTGCGAGCGCGATTGACTGCGACCGAAAAGCTTTTGTTCTACGCTGCTGCACATGAAGGTTCCTCCGAGAGTTTCCCCCGTCGTTGACTCGCCCTCGCTCGACCGGGAGTTTCTCTCTGTTACCAAGGGCGTCCGTAATCGTTCCACGTCCTCAGCAGCGTAGAACCTTCGCGATTTTAGTCTCCGCTATTTTTTCCAGCCATAAACAAAAATAAATAATTGAAAAAAAATATTCCAATGATTTTTTTTTCAAAATTATTATTTCTTAGGCTTACTAAATTGTGAAAAATTAGCGTGATGTCATTTAACGCGGGTCAAAATGTCTCCAAGACTCTCAACGACCCCGACGTCGCGCGATCACAGTTTTGCCGGATGATCGGCCAATGATGAGCAATTTCTCTAACGAGAACACGCATGTTCGAAGTCCATTATTTGTCGATGTAGTCAAGTTTTCAGTTGATTTCAATGGACGATGCACGAGCCTGCGGATAAGACTATCTTCTGCAACGTCGCGTTGCAGCGTCACTTTTTTCGACCTTGAACTTCCTGTTTCTGCAAAAATTTCAAAACTTCTGGTACTGACATATTCTAAAAAAAATATAGCGATTTCCGGTAATATTTTTAAATAATTTTTTATTTATACAAAATTCGTAAAATAATTGTAAATAAATTATTTCGCGCGTGAAGAATTTCCAGGGGACTGGCTCTGAATTTCGGCACCATGACCAGCCAATTCTTAATTTTTCACTCGTTAAACGGTGAAGCAAAGTTTGCATAACAGAGAAAAGAAAATGTATCGACTTTCTCATAATTTCACTTCACGAATGGAAGCTTCTAGTATCGAAGAAAAATTCAATATTTCCCTTATGATTTGAATCAGAGTTCGTCACGTAAAAATACGTTTAATTTAAAATTTTAAGGATATATCGTCCGTTCCATTTCCATCAAAAATGTATTTTTCACATTGAATTATTGAATTTATTGAATTATATTTTAGTGCTGTATATCTGTCTTTCTGATAGAAAATTTAGTGTATCATTGAAATTATTAGTACTTACAGTTCTTTGATGTTTAATTAACGGTATTCATTGTATTTATTATTTAAACTTTGGCAAATTCATAGAGAATTTTTTAATAAGTGTATTGAAAAACACACTGTCGATATTTTATTGAACTTTAGGGTTTTTAAAGATAGTAACAATACACCCTCAATAAACACTTCGTCAAAACTTATCAGTGAGAAATTCAAAGAATTAATATATTTGTTAACCGTGATATTTATAATAACAAAAAGGACGTTTAATCAAAAACCAGAGTTATTTCATAATATTGAAATAAAAAATATATCACTTACGATATTATTGCAAATTTACGTTATTTATTCTATGGAACGAAGAAATTAGGATCAATTCGAGCTGTGCCAGTGTCAAAATTCTTCGTCAATTCAATATTTTATATACCGCAACCGCGTTTTCCTCGCTTTTTCGAACGTCTTTTGGGGGACGAGCTTCTCGTCCCTAAAAGACGCTCGAAAAAGCGAGGAAAACGCGGTCTTGGTATATAAATTACTGTGTGTACCTTGGAGACGAGGGCTCATATAACGCCTTGCGCGATATTAAATTCGCCATGTCTCCGCGGTTCACAATGTACTATAAAATAAAAGAATCCGTACATTGAAAAATGTTAAAAATCGCAATTTATTGACAATTTATGTCGCGAGACGAGCAAGTCGATGAAAAAATCGAATATTATCCTACTCCAAAATGTTTGTTAAAAATATTAAAAATCATTATTCATCGATCATTTATGCTGCGAGACGACTGTGAGTCGATGGAAAAATCGGAAATTATGTTGCCCCAAACGATGCGTGATGATAAAATTGAATTGTCAAATCCAATTGAAGTCACCACTTTCAAAATCGTTCGTTGACTCGATGCATGTTGTCTGCATAGAGAATGCTCGTTAAAAATATTAAAAATCGTCATCTGTTGATCACATTCATGCTGCGAGGCGATAGAAAAATTAAATGCCGCTACACGATGGAAAAATCAAATGTCATCTCGCGCCAAACGATTTATAATGAAAAATTCGTCAAATTGGAGTCGACTCGAGTCGCGCCAGTGCCAAAAGCGTTCGTCGACTCGATGCGTACACGTAGTGTGTGCGTAGAGAACGCATATACGCGGTGAGTACTTACGGAGCTTCTCGCAACGAGGGTCACGGCATCACTTTCGCCGTGGGATCCGTTCACTCTCGCGGCGAGACGACGACTCGTCAGTGAAGCGAGAGCTCTCATGGTGACCGATCGTGTGACCGGTATTACGTCGATCTTCAATTGAAATACATATAAAGTGAAATTATATTATTTCTCATTACTATATAGATAATAATAATAAAAAATTTCCTCTATTCGAATGTTCCTCATCAATATCTGGAGGCATAGAAAAATTTCTAAGCGTCGTACGAGCGCTGAAATCTCGAGGAATGCGCGGTTATCGACCTTGATCACGAAAAAGCCAAAACCGTTATCGCAAGTTTATTGGCACCGTAACTACAATCGGGCGCTCGTACGGAGCTAGCGGACGTTTATAAAATTCCACGATCTCCTTCCATCATCGGAGAATCGGGTGGACATTATTCCTCACGGATTTATCAACGCGCGCTCTGTTTATCATAAAGATATTCTGAAAAAGGAGGAAAACATTTGTGGAAGAAAAAGAAACCGTGTTAATGTGCGGAGATAAACGATGAAAAATCGTAGCTGTGGATGAACTCCGAGAGAGGATCGTGCTGCAATTTTACACAAGAATGGAAACCGCAATGTTGTTGAACGCGTTGAGAGCACGTGCTCGTTCCAACCAAGTGGAAAGTTGTTGATAACGGAAGGAGAATCGAACGCCGAGAGGGAGAAAAAGAAATATAAAACGGAGATCGAGAGAGTCGAGTGACAAAAGGGAACTTCGGAGTTTCGTGACGAATCGCGACGACGTTCAATCCGCGATCTCGCCACCCCTCGACTCGCTAATTTTCCATTCGTCGTCGCGAAATCGACGCAGAACGAACAAAGAGAGAGAGAGAGAGAGAGAGAGATAAACCAATAGATAGAGAAAGAGAAAGAAAAAGATAGCAGGAGATATGGATGCTCGAGTTTTCATCAATGGCATTTGTTTCCTCGCGATCGATGCCTGGATCATTTGCGCGCTCGCCCTTCGCGGGACCGGTCCCGAGGCAATGGTGATGTAAAAGAAAAATTGAAACAGACGCCTTGTGGCTTTCTCTCCGATTTTTATTCTTTTTTTTCCTCGCAATTTCGCAATCGCATCAAATCTGACGTGAATTCGCGAGCGAATCTTCTACGAATTCGAATTGCGACATTTTTTTCGAATAATCGTTTTCGCGAGGATCGTGATTTTTTTTACGTGGCTGAAGGAAAGAGAAACAGAGTGAAGTGTTCTCCGGTTTTGGACAAATAAACTACTGAAAGAATGGGTGGCTTGGTCGAGATTTTTCTCTTCTGCGGAGTTTTGTATTATTTCTTCAATCTCAGGTATTTGCTCTGTTCGATATTTAAAACTTAAATATTCGAAAATTCGAGATTCCGAGGTTCTTTTTAAATGAAAGAATTACAGTTGAAACTTTTGTATCTTCCAGAACACTCATCAGAATATCGCATGCAATTTTATCTGAAATAAAACAGAGCAATGTTTTCTTTTTTTAATTTCATGCAAAATCATGTGCGTGATACGACAGTCATATTCTACCAAAAAAATATAAAAACCATCCCGTCATTTTTTAACGAAGTTTGAGAAAATTTATTATTCGAAAAATAATCAAGATTTGCAAGGTCTGTGGCATTGACATTTATGTGACCATTTTAGAGTTTTTTAAAGTTTTAACTCGTATATTATGCCAAAAGTCACCGTAAAAAAACTTAAAACCCGATACATTCATTACCGTCAATTCTGGTGCGTTAATTTTTGACGTATAAAAAATAATTTAATCAATAGAAAATTTTTCCCAAATCTCTATAAAAATCAATATATCATTTATCGATGAAAAATAAGGGTGAGGGATACATTCGTCCCAAAAATGATGCAATTATTGTAAAAACCAAACTCACGAAAAGATACACAAATGCTTGTAGTTTTTTAACAATTTTATGTTTTTCATCACCTATTACCTACCGTGCACACAGTAATTTTCGTATTCTAATTTAGCATTGCAATTTTTTAAAATATCGAATAGTTTACCTTTTTTTTACCATTATACTGGAGAAACTCGACAGTATGCATTTCTCGCATACTTTTGACGCGAACTGTCATTGTCGGCGATTACGAGCAATCGTCCTCGCCCGTCTCGTATTCCAATAGTTTGTATAACGAATGTTAATTCGATCTAATTATGTCATTGGAGCGAGGAGGTGTATTCGAACGCGAAATACGCGTTGAGAATAAAAAAGAGCGAGGAACGTAGATTTGTTCGATTATCGCTAATTTCCAGTGACAAATATTCAATACGCTACTTCGTGAAGCAATAAATTACATCAACAAAGCAAAACAAACGAGCGTAAAAATAAAAGAAAGTGAGTTTGGGAACAAGAATATTCTGAGGTTTCATTCGATTGACAAAAAGAAAAAGAAAATTGCCCGACGTATCGTTTCTTCAGCGTAATTCTATATTTCCTTGTAATTTAAATACGTTCACCCGCTCGATCAACTGCGATGTCAGGGAAATAAAAATGAAAGAAAAATAATAGCAAAAGGTTCATCGCCGTTAGCCCAATTGACCGGTATGAATTTCCGAGGATGGACTAATAAGAGTTTCTCGCTGGCTCGCCGTTTCTCTCTCTCTCAGCTCGGAGACCGGTTTCTCCTCGCATCAAAACTTAATATCCTTTTGCATAAGAAATCATCGGTGATATCTGATAACCGTGCCAATGATAAATAACATTAAAAAAATTAATAAATAAATGCGCACGACGGCTTGAGTGTCTCGCGTGAATCGACTCGTGGTTCGCGACACACTCGCGAAGATCGTCATCTCGCGTTACATCAAAAATAGTTATTATTTATTCCATTTCTTCCTCGATTAAGAAAAGAATGCTGAAAATATTGAAAAATTCAAAAAAATATTTGCGATGACGTAGATGTACGAATCTATATTTACTTTTGAAATAAAATAAATTGCAGGTTTTGTTTACTGCAAAAGTAAAGGGACGTAGAAAAAAATGAGCGAATGCAACGTGAAATTTCGTACGCAATTTTGTCGCCGTTTCATGGGCTCAATGAATAAAAAATGTTTTGGAAAATCAATACGGAAAACTTTTAAAATAATTCATGAATACATTTACATAGTTTTCTAGAATAAATGAAAAATTTGAAAAAATAATTTCTAAAAAAAATACATAATAATAAATACGATTATTCGATTTTTTGAACGATTAAAAAGACAATGATTGAAGTTAGAAAATGGATATTTCGAAGAATAAGACGTTATCGCGAGTGGCGTGAATTTTGATCGAACGCAATGAGGTAAGAATGGAATCGATGAGGCGAGGAGTGCAGTTTGAGGCACAACAGGTCGTGAAGGCTTAAAGGCGATTAGCCCTAATAAAGATCGTTTAATTGGTGAAGAATGCCAGCTCCGGACGCCATTGGTCGGTCTAACCACGCGAGGTCTAACAAACGGTAACTCTTGGCAATTTCCCCGTGTCTTCGAGTTCCGTTTGCCCGTACACACTCGAGCATTTTATACGGATTCGCGCACCCACGAGTCTCCCGCCTCGGGAACAAATATTATAATCGTTACTGTATATAGGTAAAATAACGAATCATCACCGTGTCATTGCTTCGTGATAGCCTCGAAACTCACTCGTGACCACGCTCAATCGTGATATTTTCAAAAATGCGGGCTCCGCTCTCATTTCGCTCCAACCTTCAATTTTTCATCGGACAATCCAGAATTTTCTTATCGAAAGAAAGTTTCTATCGGGTTTAATTATTAAGAACAAAAATAATAAACAATAATTTCTTTACCTGAACGTTTCTTTCTGAGAGAAAGTTTCCCGTCGTAAAAATCGCAATAGTGAAGAACGAATAACAATGAGAGATTTAAATAGCAAACGCAATGATTTCCATCTATACTAAATAATTGTAGCAATAAGAGTGATCGATTACTATACAATAAAAAATATCGAAAATACTTGAAAAATAATTTTTGTCGTGTTGAGTTCATTCATTGATCATTGACGAATATTCGACAGGATTAAATACAAAAGTACAGTGATAATAATAAAATATTCTAATGGATATTATAAAAGAAAATTTTTATTTTATTTAATAAAAATAATCGTTACAATCAGATAAAAATAATATTTACCAATCCAAATACGTCTTTGAATGCAATGCGATTTTATTGTACGCCTCACATTACGCGAATTCGATTTTTCGCAATATGACGATTATGGAATATCTGCGATCCATCGTTATTTTAAAAATCGAGATGACACTTTTGATCTGTGATCTTTGAAACTCGGAGAATGCATAATACTCAATCAGCCCTATGACAATTCCACCAACAACTATAAATTACTCAATTGAATTATCTCGGAAAACATTACGCACAAAACAATTATTTATAGAACATTTTTTTTAAAACCAAACAAACAGAACATTAAATTTTTTATTATTTATTTTTTCTAAAATGCATCATATCAAAAATGATATTGAAAAAATTATACCGTAAAGACTTTGTTTCTTAAACAAAAGTTCTTTGAATGTAAAAAATAATCTTTTCAATCAACATCCAAATAAACATTCTAAAAAAACAGTAATTTGGAGTACCTATTTAAAAAAATTATAAGAAGTTTACATTGTACAAAAAACGTTGTATACGAATTCATACAAAATAATAATTTCACAATAAAAAGTACATTTTTGTCTTGAGTAGGAATAATATGGTATTGAAAAAATTATACCGTAAAGACTTTGTTTCTTAAAAAAAAGTTCTTTGAATGTAAAAAATAATCTTTTCAATCAACATCCAAATAAACATTCTAAAAAAACAGTAATTTGGAGTATCTATTAAAAAAAATTATAAAAAGTTTACATTGTGCAAAAAGAGTTGTATACGAATTCATATAAAATAATCAATTTACAATAAAAAACAAATTTTTGTTTTCAGAGGGAATAATATGGTGGACGTTCTCTCGACACGCCTTCAAGAAGTCTACGCGAAATGGGAGTCCCGAACGGACGTAATTCGTACTCCGGAGTCAAATGCTCCAAGACTTTCTCTCGAAGGTAAAAATGCAAGGAAATTCAAGTTGAAATTTCGAGCGAGCGATATGAAATCAACGATTCTTGGAAAAATATTTTTTTTTTCACTTTTCTTCGTATCATTCCGAGTATACATCGTACTAATTCTCGACAGGTCTTCGTCGAGCCGGTCAGCAGGTGCAGCGAAAACGCATTCAGAGCCGTGAGCTGGTGAGGAAAGCTCGGGAAAGTTCGTTGTGCCGGATCAAAGAGTCGGAACTCATATCACCCGGTTACGTGACGACTAAGCCATTTCTCTATCAATGTTGCAACACTTGCACTCCAATCTCAAGAGTAAGCAACGAGGAATGCAGATTTTTTCGTATTTTAAAGGGAAACGATTTTTTTTAAATTTATGATAAAGCATGCCGAATCTTCTTACTTCGGAATTAGATGAGTTCATTTTTTTATCGTTAAGAGAAAAATAATATTTTCTGTCTTTCACTTTCAAGGGGACAGTAAAAATTTTTCAAATTGAATTAAAACCTGAACTAAAATTCTCTTAATTTAAAGAGAAAAATATTTTTTTACAATGGACAAGCAATTTTATTGATTTCGGACTTGAGTTTGCAGTACCTTAACTACAAAATATTTTCATATTAGGTGGAATCTTTTATTTTGGGCCACCATAAAGAAATGCGAATTTTTTATAGTTGAGCACAAAACGTAGTATTTTCATCATTGACGCGATAGAGTTACTTTCCTTTTCTCCCGATTTTTTTACATTATTAACAGGGAAATTGTATCATTGATAAAATAGAGCAGAATTTTTTACTTGTGACAAGAAACTACGATTTTTATAGTTACAAGGTAGATAAAATTTTCATGATCTCGATCAAGAGGCAGTGATAATCATAATTCTATTTACAGTTACTATAAAAGTTTTTTCGTTTGATAAAAAAAATTTCTTGAATTTCAACGAAATATCTAAATTGAATTCATATCTTCTGGAGATTCATTGAAAAAATCTTTTTCGTTAATCGCTAAAAAAATTTACTTCTCATTGACTTTTAACAATATTAGATCAAATTTTCCTGATTATTATAAAAAAGAGGTAACAATAAACGCAATTTTTTTTCTAAAATAAAAATAATGTTTTCATCAATCTTTAAGAAGATACTTCAGTTGAATTAAAATTTTCTTGACCTTTGACAAGAAAGACCTTTTCGTTGATCGAAGCCTCGTCCCAACTTTTGAGCTCTGTTAGCAAATGTTCCAAACGGAACACCCAAATACTCGAATGAATCTAATAATACACCGTCTCGAACCAAAAGCGTTCTGGGGATTTCTTTCTTTGTTTCTCTTCTCGAGAGATTCCTCTCGCGTCGAGCGTTCCCCAGTACCGACGAGAGTCTCCGCTTCTCGCTCTCGTTACGTAACAAAACGTGAGTACGAATGTACCGGAGACAAACCGCGAACTTCTTACTTTTCTCGCTGTACATGAGAGAGGGGAAACGAGTAATCGTGTCTACGCGTATAATCGGTATAACAGAGTTCTTCAAAGTTCGAGGCAACTTTCGCGGAGACTCCATTATTTTTGGTTAGGTAGTAAAAAAAACGAGTCTCACATGTTCATTTCACTCCGAATTAATTTATCTCCACAATTCAAAGCTCGCGTCTAACGTTTCAAATTATGTAACTGACGATTTACGTGCATGCACATTCTTCAGAAAATTTTTCGAGGCGACGAGTGAGCGACACAAGTTTGCCAATAATTGAGCAATATTTTCGATAGTATCGAAATTTTCGTCCTAAAAAATGAATTTTATTAATTATTGGGTTAGCTTTGCAATAATGGTAATTCGCGATCATGTTTTATTCGTCTGATTTTTTCTTTAAATAAAAATTTTATTGTCAAAAATTAAAAAATGCACGAAAGTGAAAGATCAGGATTCTTGACGCGATGGTTGAGAATCGTCGTGGTGCAAGGATACCCGGAAAAAGTGAGTGAAGGATCGTAGTATTATTTCAGAGGAATTTTTTTTTTTTTTCAATCCGATTAAAATCGTCTCTGGTCTTATCGATCGAACTTTGTATCGATCCCTTGGACCTTCGATACGATCGGGAGCTGTTATCTCTTCATTCGATTTGCCCGTGAGACTTTTTAATGATACGATCTTTATTTTTTGCAGGTATCGTTCGCCAATACCGCGTGGAAACAAAACCAGACGAATGGCACGAATATGCTGCTCGTCAAGCCCGGCTCGAGCCTGCTGTCAAAAATTTTTTACCACTTCGCTCATGTTTACAGCTTTAGAAAATACGATTATCCTCGAGTTACTCAAACAGTGAGTAAAAATTATGTTTTTATCAGCTGAAAAACGGATCGCTATGAAATATCACCGACAGATCATACGTAGATAAAACATTAAGAAACATACTTGGACTCTTTTTTAAATAACAAATTTATTGTCGAAAAAAAAGAACTTTGATTCTACTGAATGTTTGACAATGTGAAATATTAAGAACAAAATTTATATTTCGTTATATATTTTTTCATACTTGACAGATATTTTTATCAAGCTTAAGGAATGTCAAAATAAAATCCACTCCAAATAAGAAACGAATAATGCAAACATGTTTACAAAATATCGTTTAAAAATTCGTGTCATTTATAATTACGAAAAAGATTGTTCAAAAATAAGACGCGTTTCGATAAATTTAAAATGTAGGCAAAAGATAATGAAGAATTAATTTCAAGTGTTTGAATGTCAAGTAATCATCTTCGGGCGATTTCTGATTATTTTTTGTTGATCGTCGAAAGGTGCTGAGTGACGAGCGATTAAGCGATGCTATCAAGTTAACAGCTCTGGAGAGCGTGGAGCAGGATGGGGTCGAGGAGGAGAATGCGATCGTGCAGGCGACAGCGCGTGCGAAAACGATTTTGCTGAATATGCAGAGCTCGATAAGCGACACGCTGTTGAGAATAACGGCATGGCTCTTGTACAAACTTTTGCCCCGTTTCATCAAATCGGCAGTGATCGAACCAACTCAGATCGAAGTTCTCAAAAAAGCGAACGACAGTGGCCTTCCGTTGATCTTTTTGCCGCTGCACAGAAGTCATTTGGATTACATTATGATAAGCTTTATCTTACTCAGCCATGACGTGAGAAATCCTCTCATAGCTGCTGGGGATAATCTCAAAATTCCACTCTTTGGGTACGATTCGTTCTGAATTATTTTCTTTACAGATCATCGTCGAGAATGATTAAAAATAAACACGATTTTGTATATTTTCGAGTATTCAAAGATAGTTATCATTTCATTGAAAATCTGATTGATTTATTTTTTATTAGTACAGAATTATTTTGGTATTGCCAATAGTAATGATGACAAAAAATATTAGCTAAAATTACCATAAACAAAAAATGCATCACAGACTTAAATGTTATAAAAAAAAGATACTCAAAATCATTTTTGCAACTCTAGATGGCTGTTGCGTGGTCTTGGAGCATTTTTCATAAAGCGCCGAATGGATCCGGCTATGGGTCGCAAAGACACTCTCTATCGTGCTACGTTGCATACGTACATTATGGAAAGTCTAAGAGCGGGTCACAATCTCGAGTTTTTCATCGAGGGTGGACGGACCAGAACTGGCAAACCGTGTATGCCGAAAGGTGGAATTCTCAGTGTTGTCGTTGATGCCTACCTCGACGGGACGATAGAGGATGCTCTCCTGGTACCAATTGCCATGAACTATGAACGCCTCGTAGATGGAAATTTCGTGAGGGAACAGTTGGGACAGCCGAAAAAAATGGAAACCTTTAGATCGACGATCAGTGCAATCTGGTCAACGATTATGGGAAATTATGGAATACTCAAAGTCGACATTTGTCAACCTTTTTCTCTTAGAGTAAGTTTGTACGAATATCGAATTTTTTGCACAATTTAAAATATGCTATCTTCTGTGTTTCCTCTTATTAAATAATTTTCATTTTATACTTTCATTCGCAGGAAATGATAAAATCTTTCCAGTCAATACAAAATAAATCTACATTAACGACTCCAGCTCCAGAAAAAACTCTCAAATACACAATGTCAAGTTCGTCTCTGTACGGCACGGATTTCGTTGATGAGGAACACAGGCTACTCGTGGATAGTATCGCTAAGCACATCGTTCATGGTAATTAAACCATTTTTAAATTATGGGAAATCAAATGTATATCTCGTAAACTTTTCTTTACCGTCTACTTTATATACCAAAAACAATAGCTGAAGATTTTTTAAATAAAAATTTTATCAATCTAGGAACTATCAAAGTAGTATCAAAGAGAACTCATTTTATATTTCTCGACCAGTTTTAATAGTTTAAATACCTTTGAATCAAGTTTTACATAAAAAAGTCGTTTATCTACTCAAATATATTTTCACGACAATTTGATCGAAGTTATACCAAATTTTAATTTAAAATTTTTATTGCAAACTTATACATTACTAACTTGAAACGACAAATGATTATCAAAATATCAACTATTAGTAAAAATTATTTACAGACTGTTCAAAGTCAACCCCCGTAATGTCGACCAACATCGTTGCCTTCTTGCTGCTCAACAAATTCCGGGATGGCTGTACTCTGGACAAGCTCGTCGAAGCTGTCGATATCATTCGTCAAGAATTAGAATGGGCTCAAAAAAATTCAGCGTTTTGCGGTGAAAGTATTGACATCATCAATCACGCGGTAAATCACCAAGTTCAACAGAAACGAAAATATCATCGTCGGAAAGATTTAATTTCACTAATTTTCAAATTCGTAGCTCAATATATTGGGACCAGGCTTGGTAAAACAGCAAAGACAAGAGATCACGGAAACCGTTGACGAGCAGGAAACAAAGACACTGAGCGTCACGATGATACGACCCGTCGCAATACTTCCAAATGTAATTGAACTCGCGTATTACAGCAATACCATGGTCTTTCATTACGTGATGGAGAGTATCGTAGGTACGAATCGTAATATTTGGTAATTGAGCGATTGTAGAAAACTAACTAAAATCGTCAAGTAAAATTGTCCTCTGAATTCTCATAGTTAAATAGTAACAAAATTAATATAATATAATATTCTGAAGCGATATATATACGTTCTTTATGTACTTTTTTACACTAACCGAATAAGCACCATAATTTTTCATATATAATTTTTTAAATTTATTTTTTTAGATTAAAACACTGCATGAAAATTTTTTTTTCATCAAAAGTTTATTTGATCAACGAATTTTAACGAAAAGATTTTAACCACACTATTCTTTTCTTTCCAGTAAACGCTTTGTATGCAACTGTAAAAACCCAGATAAACGATCCAAAGGCAATCGCCGAAAACGGCATAACAGTATTTGAAAGAGTTCTCATTGAAAAGTCCGTCAAGCTTTGCGAAATTTTAAAGTACGAGTTCATCTTCTGCAAACCATGTCAAAACTTAGAAGACGTTGTACACGATACTATTAGATCCTTGATAAATTCGGGCATAATATCTCTACAAGAGGTAAGTTTCATAGATAAATTATTTCTTGAGAAAATTATTGTGTACTTAGAAATTTTGTATAAATTATTCGGTGCTGTTTTATTATTTTGCAATGAGTATTTTTTTATGAATTGTGCAGGAGGGTTATCTGGAAGAGGAAAAGTGGAGCCAAAGATACGCTCAGACTTTCGACGACAGTTCGGACGAGGAACGCAGATTAAATAATTACTCGAGAAACGTGGAATATAAACTCAATCTCGACGCGGATAGTTCAAGTCGAATGGAATTCCTTCATACTGTTTTAAGACCTTTAATCGATACGTACACATTCAGTGCCTTTACGCTTCGAAAGCTAGTTGGCCGTACGTTGTCTGAACCGGATTTTGTCCAGGATATACTGAGTGAAATCAAGACGAATTTGGATCGTGGGGTGGTCAGTTACGGTAAGTAAAAATTACTCTGTAATCTCCTTTTTTTATCATAAATTGTTTTGTATACGAGCGCATTCTTTCTTTTATTGTAAAAAGTTTCCTAAATCATCTCATACAATTAATATTTTTTTCTTTAAACAGGTGAGAGCTTGTGCGTCGACCCGATAAGGAATTCACTGAAGCTCTTTGAAAAATGGAACGTTCTTGAATGTCATCCGGAGCAGAATGTCAAAATTATCTACCTAAAAGACGAGTATGACAACGACGAAGCAGCGAACAAAGTTTATGAGACTATCGAGGTGTTCAAGTGGACCAGAAACGTGGAGTAAACGTGGACACGAAAAGTCCATACTTTGCTCACTGATTAACCATAAAATCTGTACATAATTCGTTATAGATTTACTCAAGCTTTTTTTAAGATAACAAGAAAAGAAGTAGTGTAAGGAAAATGGTTGAAAGTGGTCTTGCGCGTTGCGCGAGCACTAGTTCGTCTGTGATGAAGCTTCTCAAAGCTTGTACAGTAAAGAAAGAAACCGAAGACAATACGTAATCAGATCTGATCATTGACTGTTGCACGGAGAAACTCCTAAACAAAAAAATGACTTTTAAAAATTCATACTCGGATACATATCTTTCTTGTCGCACAAATCGAGAGCTCTGTGAACGTTTGTTCTTCGGTATAAAGAATATTAATTATTTAACCCTGAACTGATAAGGGCTGGAATAGAATTAACGAGACATACAAAGATACAATACTATTTTATAGGGACAAATTACTTTTGTTATGAATTTTGATGACACTCGAAGTTAAAATAAAGGTTGTTTAAGAAACATGAATTAACTTTTGTTTCTTTTAGAGCCACGAGTCAGTATTTTATCGTAGCAGCCATTGGATAACTTCGTCTCATCCCCATACATTTTTCACGATCGACGAAGAGAGCGTCAACTTTCGACTTCAACGCGGACTCGAGATTCGTACGAGTTTTCAACAGCTGCTGGTGCTCGGCTTCGCACTCCTGCAGTTTCATGTGAAGGTCGTGAATTATGATGTTTATCGTATCAATTTCGCCGATCATTCTGAAAAGTATAATTAAGAATTGACATAGGTCCATTTTTTTCTCTTCGCAATAATGATTTTGATTTCGTTTTTTTCAAACCTAAGCTGAGCATTATCTCGACACAATTCGGCCTGTGGTCGATGAGTTCTCGCCTCAAGACGGGTCTGGGCGACCTTCAATGCTGCGCTCTTGCTTTCAACAGCAGTCTTCAATAATTCCATCGTCTTTTCGACTCGGAAGCAATCTCGCTGAACCTAACAAGAAAACAAACTCTTCAGTATTCTGAATTTTGTTTCTTCAAGCAATGGAAACTTGCCTTTTGCAAGTGTCTCTGAATCTTGCTCTTCGCTTCGAGCAACTCCGCGGCTTTTCTTGCCAACGCGTTGTTCGTGTTGATCCAAACCTCCCAAATCTCTTGAGCGACCGCATTTATCGCCGTATTAATGTCGTTTCGAAGTCTGGCCGAGTTTTGACGGATTTTTTGGGACTTCAGGAGAAGGTTCTCACATGCTTGGGCCCAAGTTTCCCCGTCTGTAACGCTACTCATTTTTTTTTCGATCGTAAGAATTATGCAATTTCACAAAAAAATCAATTTTTTAATTTGTTGAAAATATTAAAACAGCAAAACTATTAAAAAAAATTCAAAATAAATTTTATAACTTAAAAATAATAAAATTACTATGAAAATAATGTAGAAATTAACTGTTCACGAAACGTAGAAAAGGGACAAAAAGTGTCATCATTACCAAGGGTCATATTTTTCTACTCCACCGTAGAACTGAATTCCTCTGCTAAAATTGTTTAGCTCATGGGACATCTCGTCAATTCCATGCGCGGTCTCTTTATTCCTCATGTCTATTTCCAATTCACTCTGGGCTGCTCTGCCCTCGCTTAGCTGTTTTCAAATATTCATCAATTTTTCTCGAAGAATCATTTTTTTCAAAAATTTATTCTTGAACACTTTTAGTTCATCAAGTACACGCTCACCTGATTGTCACATTTGTCAATATAATATTCCAATTTCTTAATGCATTTTCTGATAACTTCAATTTCCCTGAGCAAAGATTGTTCCGTTTGATCGTGCACCAATTCTTGTCCTTTGAGGGAAAAATTATATTGTTTGAATTAATTTTTTTTTTCGCAAAAAAATTTTACGAGTTTGAACCTGTTCTAAATTCTCTTTGGTAAAGACATTCTTGAGCTATCTGCAATGGCGCTTCGAGATCTTGTATGGCTTTCTGAAGAACCCTACGAGCCTCTTGCATCTTCTGATTCTCAAAAATGAGACGATCGAGCTCCGAGCCCAATTCGTGTTCCCAGAACGCTATGTCGGCTATTCTGCTACCGAGTTCCCGACCTGTATCTCTTTGTCCTTCTTTTATGCTCTCATCTGCTCGCCTATTATTAATATTTTATTGAAATTTATTTTATTTGTTTTTTTTATTTATCTATTTTATTTATTTTTGGGTGTTCTCTCTTTTCATGTAAATTTTAATTACATATTCTAACGTTAATATCGAGATTTCCTACTACAATTTCATTTATTAGGATGTCCCGTTCTTTTTTTTATTAAATTTTTTTTTTAATTTTTAAATCCTACTAGAAAGTCTCGTAACAATAAATTACCGCATGAGTCGCACGGTGTCTTTTTGTAGTCTATCGGAATAATTCTCATTCGCAGCAGCTTCGTTATAAAGGCCCAATTGATTTTGCATCCATTCGTAAGGTGTATATCGAGTGTAGAGAGCAGCGCGCGCGGCATGCGCGGGATTTCTCTCGAAACCTGTGACGAGGTTGGGATACCTCAGCGGAGCGGTTGCCATACCGTCTGGTGTGTAGCAAGGATCAACCATTTGATTCGTTATGGGCTGGGATGGTCTACACAGTTCGTCAAATAAATAAATTATTTACAGTTTTTTATAATTCATTCCAGAATATACTGAGGTCTGCACAAATCGTCAAATAAATAAATCATTTGAATTTTTTTATAATTCATTCCAGGATATATTACGGTCTGCACAGTTCGTAAAATAAATAAATTATTTACATTTTTTTATAATTCATTCATTAAACACTATAAAAATTATAAATGCACTCCTTAATATAATAAGTTTGAAAAATAAAATAACCAGAAATTCAAAAACATTAAATTTCAATTTTATTAGAAAATTAAAATTAGATCCAAAAAACTACAGATTAAACGATAACGACAAAAAAATTATAAAATAATGTGTACACGTAGAATAGGATAAATATCGAATAACATATTTAAAAAAATAATAATATTCGTAATATTATAATTGTTAGTCTGCAAGGTTTTATGGAAGTAAAAAGTACTTACAGTGGGATAACTTGGATTGTTTCGTAACCCAAAGTTGGTCTCCAAGGATGAGGTCTCGGAGTTCTGAAATATTCGCCAACTTTCGTCGGTATCGGATGTCCCGATACTTGTTCCATGCAAGGCAAGGCACCAACCGTACTCCATGGTTGTAGTTGCTTATCATTTTTCGAAGAAGAGTTTGGTACAAAATAAACGTCAACATCAAATACAAAAGTTTAAGATTTTTACCGTGTACATGATGGTCTCCGTCGTTGCTCCACCAGATCGTCCCATCGCCGCCATTTTCTTTAGATTTCTAAATAAATATCGCGTACAACGGAGAATTTGATTTTCGCAAAATTACTCAAATCCGAAATGAGGAATTTTGACACCGACCGTCAACGTCTACCGTCAAAATGTAGATCACTTTTTGTTTTCGTTTTGTAACTCTTGTCAATTGTTGCGTTAAAATTTTGTATAGATATGATACCTAGAAAATGAAAATATTTTATAATTAAATTTTTTTTATATAATAAAAAAATTTACACAAATGTTTATGTGTACAAGATGTATAAAAATAACTTATGACAAAAATTATCCAGAGCTTGATTTGATTCATCAAATTTGCCGATTCTTGTTAAAAAATTAAAGCATATAGGCTCCACATATCAATGCATTAATGTATTTTGTAATTTTTAATTCTTTCTATTTATATAATTTTGAATATTCAAGATAATGTTCATCCAAGTTTGTACTAAATAAACAATAAACTTGTTTCTTTGTTTTTAACATGCTACCGATTAAAGTTAATTAAAAACTCGTATAAAAAACCAAAAAAATCAATTACAGGTATAATTTACACAATTTACATTGGGTCATGATATCAAAGTTTTTCGTACTTACACTGGAAACTCTCGTAACTTAAACTCTCATAACTTAAAAAACTCTCATATCTTAACCACTTTACCCATGATTCTCCATGACTTTACCTCTCATAACGCCATAGTTAAGTTTTGAGAGGTTCCTTTGCACCGAACGATTAAGATATGAGAGTTTTCAGTGTACCTTCTTGACTCACAATCGAAAGATTCGAAAATTGACCGCCGAAGCGCTGTCGTCACGTGACTTCATCATATGACAGTCAGGCGCGTGAGTGCCTTCTGCTCGATACAGTCCACGGAGACGGCCCGTGAAACTTCTTGGGATTGTTTCGTGAATCGTGCGAGAACATCGACGAAAATGAAAAATTCGCAATACGTCTCGTGGTGGGTCCTCGGATTCGTCCTAGTTTTCCAAGTATCAAAAACGCTCGCTGGCACCGAAGTGCCTGTCCTGATATGGGGCGGCGATCAGCCAAACTCGGGCGACGGTCTCGTCGATCCCTTCGAAAAAACTTCACAAGATGAACTTGAAAGAATCATAACAAATTTTGTGGGCGGTTCCCTCACACCGATCCTCGTCTTCGTCAGGGACGATCTCTGCGTCGAGGATTTGACGAAACACAAGGATGTAAGTTTTTATGAGTTTTGTTCCAAGAAACGTAATTTCCCACTTCCATTTTCGTACTCCAAAACGAAGGGAGTACTTTACAAATTTATAAAACTTCCGTAAAATCGCTGTAATTTCGGTTTATCTTTTAAAGATATTACATTCTCCGTGCTAACTTACTTCTCTAAAAAAGTACAAAATTGAAAAAATTATGTTTCGAGGAATGGAGAAAAAAAAACAATCTTCCCCAAGTTTCGGAGATACACTAGAAATCGTTTTGCGATCTAATTATTTTGTGGTTCTTTTTTGAATTTTCTATCACCCAATTTAATTTCTTTTAAAAGCTTATCACTTTGAATTGCATTTACAGACTCTTGCACCCTTAATGGATACTGGTTCTCTAATTTATCGTCCCATTGTCGATGGTCCGATCTCTGTCTTTGAAAATCTTCCGTACTATAACTGCACGCTCGAAGAGGAGATTGAATCTGTGTCCGAGGGTCAGCTGGTCTTGACCAAGTTCACAGACCTGGATGGGATAGTTAAAACATTCAACATGATGAAGGACTCTAGTCCGAAGCTCATCGCTGCTCTCACTGGCAAATCCTGCCGTTACAGTAATATGAACAGAATGAAAAGAGCAGCGTCAACCCCGGAGCCGTCTCCAGCTCCGAAGGAAAATGAATTTGTCATCAACACAACGAGAATTCTCCTCTATGCCAGCACTACTCCCAACTTGACAGTCAGCGACGAAAAAGACAGCATCATCGCTGAGTACGTTAAAGCAACTCAGGAAGGTGACGGAACTCACGAATCGCCTCTGACGTTGAATTTCGAATATACGGTAGCGAAGGGTACTCCAGGCTATACAGCAAACGTACTACTCCAATTTCCGGTCAAAACGTACCAATATTACACACCGGAAGCTCTCTACAAACGAGACGACAACAACGTCACTCTCAGAGTGAAAGACGATCTTTCCTTTCCCTACAACTTCTCATATCATTGTTCGCAATCTGTTGTATTTAGTAATACATTTGTTAATACAACGTTCATCAGATTCTCTCTTACGGACTTCCAAGTCCAGATTGACGCAAACAATTTCGCTGACGCTTACGACTGCGTTGGATTCACCAGCATCCCGATTTGGGCTGGAATCTTCGTCACGAGCATTCTTGCTATTATCATGACCTGGGGTCTCACGATGGTCATGAATATTCGTACACCCGATCGATACGATGATTCCAAAGGAAAAACTATTACGATTTCCGCTACCGCAGAGTGAGGAGAAACTTAAAAAAACTCTACTACTCACGAATATGTAAATATGCTCATGTAAAGTTCTGTATATTTCGATGCTGAGAACGTGTAATTTCAGCGTGTCTCATTGAAAGAATTGTAACATTATCGAGTAATTTATGCCCGTTAGAAGACCGCGGAAGTCACACAAGCACTAGAAAGATTGTTCTGAAGAGTGAAATTTTAAAAAAACAATGGAAAGCAATGAACAAACAAGATTGCATATAACATGAAGTTAGTGTTTTTTCCCTTTTAAAATATATATTTGTTTTAACAAGATGGAACGAGTACTGAACGGTCGAAAACATTTATTTCATTCCTTCATCGCAATGCCGTTACTTCCAGTATTCAATAAAAAAAAGAACAAAACTCATGCGAATCAACGATAATGAGTTATTTGTGTTTCGATGCCGACTAAACGAGAGTATAAAACAGTATGGTGATAAAATGAACAATGTATGTTGATTATTTTTAAATTCATTCCGTGGCTATTATAATTATCGTCATTGAAAATTTAGTTCAACAACTTTCGTATGTTATACGTGGTTGTATGATATTTATAATAATTCCATAGGGTTGTAAAAGTTAAAAGTGTAATACGAAATAATAAATAGTAGAAACCAATGGAGAAAATTTATTGAGAAAAAATTCTAATTTTTATCTTTTTTTTAGCACGTATCACTTCGGCTAAGAAGAAAATTATAATTTTCATTATTATGGTTCATAAGAATAAAAATAATATACCAGGTTTATCTAAGCTAGTGTCTCATTTGCAAAGGGTTCCATTAATGGAAGTTGAAACAAAACTTATCCCAGTTATGGAGATGTCAATATTTAAAAAAATTCATGATTATTTTTTAAAAAAAATTTTTTGGGATGTGGTAAAAAAGATAATAAAATGGTACACTAAGTAGTAGGGAATTCCAAGGGCTTATTCGGAATATGAATAAATGCCATTATTTAGAAAATGCAATTAGCGAGAAGCACTGTTCGTATTTTTCTGTTCTTATTTTTTCAATGAATAAAAAAATTTTCCATCTATTGAAATTGAATTGCTTTTATATTGCTCTTAGTGGTTCGGTAATATGAGAAATAGAGAGTATTTTTTTCAAAATTTTCCGAGTATATTTTTTAATTCTCTCAGGATATTTATTGAGTAATTGAACAATAAGAATCCGTTTTTTTTGTATACATTTTATAGATATACAAGTTTTTCATCTGGTGCCCCAGTTATAGAGGTAACCAATCTTAGCTGTTCCAGTAATAGAGGTCAATATAGAAAAAAAATAAAAAAATGAAATTCCACTTATAGAGGTTTTGCAGTTCCACTACTGGAGGTATTTTGGTACGAAGGTGACGGGACCTCGGTATGAGTTTCAGTTATAGAGATTTCCCACTTATCCAGGTTTCACTGTATACGATATTTCCGAAATCTAGACAATCTTCGGTTGTGATTGCCCATAATCTTTGGTTTTCGGGGGATTCGACAAGCTGGAACTTCAAGGCCTTGCACCACCATGAAGACCATCGAGGAGTTGGGCAAAATTACAGCGTCCCACGAGTTTGTCGTAATTGGGTTGAAATTTGGCAAACTACCATCGGCTTTCAACTCCAAAACTTTTCCATTCAATTGAATTTGGCTACGAAAAAAAATTATGTAATGAATATTTTTTTGCTAAATAGTAAAAAAATCTGGTGCATACTTAGATGTTAGTGGTTTGGACGTGAGGACGTATAAATGTATCTTCAAATTTTTTTCTTTTGATGGCAGAGAAATTTTTGCTGGCACTGAGTCCAAGTTGATGCCATAAAAGGTGACTGCGGGAGCTACGGAAACTCTATTAATGACAGCATTTTCCGGCGTGCAATGCGCATACATCCGAAGTTTTGGATCTTTTCCTTGATGAGTTACATTCAGGTCCAAGACTTTCTCGGAGACCAATTTTTTGTAAATCACACTGACCCACCAATCCGGATTAGGAGTGATATATATCGGTCCAATTATCAACGCGTAACTACCACCATAGAGCGTATGTCGCACCACGACCGCAACGTTCGAACGCGCGCTCATGCCGAGCTTGTCGAGCCACAAAAATCCAGCAACGTAGCTGTTTGACAATCCAGGCGCACCGCCTGAGTAAGCCGAACTGGTTTCAGCTAAAAAATCATCACTTTTGAGTTTCCAGAATAAATTCATTCAATTGAAGATTTTTATATGAAACAGAATTTGAAATAAAATAGTTGATGGATTACTAAAAAAACATGACAAATCGATAAATTGATAAAAAAAAACAAAGTTTAAATTTTATAAAAACTCTTCTCAGAGTCGATTACTTATTTCGCCTGAACTGTTCGTGCCTATCATGTATGCTCACGACAATCTTATTTCTTAAAAACATTCGTGTACTAACACAGCCACATTTCCATTTTTTGGTTCGTAGCATTTAATGTTTCGTTTGCGCTTTCGATTTCATCATGAAGACGATCGAGGGTTGAAGTATTGAGAAAATCAGGCAGTTTTGCAGTCCTTCCATTGAGATAATACTGATGCCAGCTTAAGAAGTCAATGCTGGTAAGGTTTGTTCCGAGAAACTCTTTGAGGTATTTCTCGGCCCGTCGATTTTTTTCGCCGATGTGATTCACTTCCGGTCCAACGAGTGTGCTCAATCGATAATTGGATGCGTTAAGGATTTGTCGTAAACGATAATAATCTCGTGAGAGCTGCTCTGCTGTGACGTTTCTCCGAAAAGTAAAGTTATAAGAATTCGGTTCTGAAAATATTCAATGCAAATTGTTATTGTATCCCTTTTTCACGATTTTATCATCTTATAAAAATTGTTTGAACTCTTTTCTCGTAAGGATGTAAAAGTACTGGAGATAATTCGAAATGGTGGCAAAAATCTGAAAATTTGAGTATTCACTGATAATAGAATTCTAATGCTTTTGTGTAAACTTCAACTCAATTCACTAAATCGTTTAAAAGTTATAACAAATTGAATATTATATGTATTCAAATTATAAGTTACAAATATCGGAAAAACGGTAGTAGTTATTTGTAAATTTTTTGTCAAGATGGTTAAATTAAAGAATTTTTCCGCCAAATTTATCAACTTGTACAGTTTTTAAGAAATTGTACACTTATGTGATAATAAAAAGAATTTCCATCTCTAAAAGTACGGAAAAATTGATTAAAACAATGAGATTTTATTGATTTTTTTTCTTCTATCAGTAGACATAAAATATGTTAATAACCAAGTTTAAACAATTTTGTTTAAAATTTTGATTTTTCAATTATTTAAACAACAGATAATATGAAAATTGTTAATAAAACGTTAGCAAACTATTGAGTATCATAATACAAAATTTCAACTTTCTAACGAGAAAACGAAGACTAAATTTCAACAATTCATAATGAAAAAGTGGAAAAAAAAGAAAATAAACAATTTTCGAAGAAACGAAAGAACCACGTTGGTCCCTTTCCATCAAAGAGTAAGTATGTAACGTGATTCTCTTCTTTTTTCTAAAATATAAATGAAAATTTGCTTACAGATCGTAGAAGTTAATATAAAGCGTGTCAAAAATCTTTGAGGAAATCAAGCAAATCCGTTTTGCATCTGTCCCTCTCGCACTCGTGTGGGTTAAACATCAGCTTACAATTAATATGACAATTCAACATTTAATCGAGACGATTTTGCCTTTTACCGTTTCCCAATTGCCAATCAAGGTCCATTTTACGACTCTGTGCAAAATTAATTATCTGACGAGCGTTTTCGGTATTCCAAGTCCCATCTGGTAGCCTGATGAGAGCGTTGAGATCGAAAATCATTCGCAATTTACTATTCGTTGCAAATTCATATAAATCTGTAAAGTTGTCTCCTGTTATCGTGAAATTGACTCGATCATCGTCTGGAGAATCTTGGTTCAGTAAGTCCTTAGCTCTAGCGTGCTATATAAAAAAATTATTAAAAAACCATAAAATTAAGTTTCATGACTTGATAGTGTTATCATAAAAACATTAAACTGAATTTAATTGTAAAACGGACATATCACTGTAAATTATTTGATACTGAAATAACTTTTCTCATTTTGTGATAAGAATCGATGAAAAATTTCGTTGTCAAAAATACCCAAATTATATTCATGAAGCTCCATTTTGCATAAAATATCCAAAAAATGCAGTAATGAATCTTGATGATTAAGCCCAAAAATGATACTGTCAAATAATCTGAATAAACGTAGAAACATTTTTTCATAATTATACAATAGTAATCCTTATCGCAAGTTTTATCGACATGTTTCAATTACCTCACGGAAAGTTATGAGATCGGCCGAAGTTCCTCCAATTCGCAAGTATGCTGGACTCAAATGTCGTGCCAAATTGATCAATTGTTTTTTTTTTATGGGAAGATTCTTATGCCTTTTGAGCCAGCCAGAATCAATACCGACGGACAGAAACATTTTCGACGTCGTATGTAGAATCGGTTGTTGCGTGTCAAACACCAGCGTATAATGCGTCACCTCATCCAAAGAGATCAGCACCATTATTAGAACATTTAAAACCGCAGTAACAATCGTCAATATTGCGGTAGATTGGTCCACCATGCTTGAAACAATAATAAAAATAATATGATATTGATTGAGTCTTATTGTAATATAGTGATAAGATGGGTATCCCTTAGACTCACTTTTTTATTACTGAAGAAATATGTTGTCGTCACCGGATCCCACAGAAAGCCACAGAAAATTAAATTTTAGTTAAATAAGTTTTCAATCTGTCAAAAAAATATACTCAAAAGAAAAGAGTATAGATTTAGCTCGCAATTATACAGAGTTGACGATCCAGAAATGTACTTCGAGTCTCTGTACCATTGAAAAATTGTGGATGAAAAAAAATTATTTCTTAACAATCAGCGCTTGCGATATGCTTCCAACGTTAATTTTTATCATAATTTTATTATTTATGACAAAATATGTCTATCAGGAAAAAATTCTTGGGCCATTTTTTAGATAAATAAAAAAAATTTTCCCGATGCTTTTCACATTTTGCGTCAGAGAATTATCGATTTTCTTTACTTTTTTTTATCAAAAGTTGAGGTAGAGACTTGAGGCACGTTCCAATTTACCGAACGTCATTTCCAAGGTCCCGAGCTACTGTTACTCTTTTTCTCCGAGCCTGTTACTTTTTAACAGATCTGAAATTTGTGTTTTTAATATTTAATATTATTTTACAATGCTTTGAGTCCTTCTGCTTATAGGTAAAACATGATTTTTTGATTCTAGGTCTTCCAGAACGATCATTTTAGAGGTTTATGTCACCATCAATGATGAATTCTCTCGTTCCGTCGATTCTCGTTTCTGACGAAAGAATATTTATATGAAATAAAACATGTTTCAAAATATTTTTACGTTATACGTCACTGTAAACTTAGTTCGCCAATTTTCGTATGCGTTAGTATTTATATTTATTTTTATTTTATATTTATATTTATATTTTATATTTATTTATATTTATTTATATTTGGGATTTTTTTAGTATTTATGATAAATGCATGGGGCTGTAAAAGTCAAGAGTGTAATACCAAATAATAAGTAGTAGAAACCAATATGAAAGATTTATTGAGCAATTATTTTAATTTTTATCACTTTTTTACCACGTATAACTTTCTATATGACTTGACGAGAATATTGTTATTTATAAGTAAAAAAAAATGTATATAGTTAATAAAAATGAGTTTCCATATATAGCTTAGGTATTTGATTTTTAATCTTTGGTTTGGGAGATTCGACAAGCGGGAACTTCAAGACCGTGTATCGTCATGAATACCATCGAGTAGGCGGGCAAAGATATCGTTTCCCACGAGTTCATGATCACTGGCTTGAATGGTGGCAAACTGCCATCGGCTTCCAACCGCAAAGTATTCCCATTCATTTCAATTTCCCTATAAGAGCAAATAATAAATTAGAAATACATTTTTTTCATTTTTCTTTTTATCAAGACAAAAAAATCTTCTGCATACCTTGATTTCAAATATTTAGAGGTGAGGACATATAAAAATATTTTGGCATTGATTTTTTTTCCCGACAGCAAGGCAATTTTTGCTGGCACTGAATCCAAGTTCATGCCGTAAAGAGTGACAGAGGGAACTCGATTAATAAGAGCACTTTCTGGCGAGCAATGCGCATACATTCGAAGTTTCGGATGATTTTCCGCTATACTCAGTTGCAAGACTTTCTCTGAGACCAATTGTTTATACATCACACTGACCCACCAATCGGGATTGGGAGCAATATCAGGTCCGACCATTGCGTAATGACCACCGAAGAGCGATTGTCGCACAACAACCGAGACGCCCAAAAGTGCGCTTATGCCGAGTTTGTCGAGCCACAAAAATCCGGCAACATATCTGTCTGACAAACCAGGTGCACCACTTCCGTAAGCTGTACTCGTTTCAGCTGAAAAAAATATCTCTTCCAGTTTCCAAAATACATTCATTCAAGATTGTATGGAAGATTAGTGTAAAACGAGAAGTAATTAATTGATATTAAAGCTATATAGCATAAAAAAGAAGCAAACTCATAAAATAGCAAAGCTTGTAAAATAATTATTCGTATTTTTTTAAAACATCATGCAAAACTTACAAATCCACATTTTAATTTTTTGTTTTGTAATATTTATCGTATCGTTTATGCCCTTGATTTGCCTCGGAAGATAATCGAATGTAGAAGTATTTAGAAAATCTTGCAATTGAGCAATTCTTCCATTCAGATAATATTGATGCCAAGTTATGAAGTCAACGCTGTTTAGATCTTTGTCAAGAAATTCCGCGATGTAATTCTCAGCACGATGATTTTCATCGCCGATATGATTAGCTTCCGGTCCAACTAATATGCTCGATTGATAACCGGATGCGTTGAGAAGTTCTCGTAACTGGTAATAATCTCGTGCAAGTTGCTCTGCTGTGAGATTTCTTCCAAAAGAATGATGAAAAGAATTTGGTTCTAAAAAATTGAAATTTTAAATTTTAAACTTCATTCTTTTTTTATACATAAATATATCATTTTATAAAAATCTGAACTGTCTTTTGCTAAAAGGAGCATGACATTTTAATATTTAATAGAAATGTTCTTTAATTTTTACCATTGCCCAGTTGCCAATCAAGATCCATGTCATGACTCTTTGCAAAATTAATAATGTTTTGAGCATTCCGGCTGTCCCAACTTCCATCTGGTAGCCTGATGAGTACATTGAGATCAAACATCATTCGCAAATCGGACTTTTTCGTAAATTCGTATAAATTCATGAAGTCATTTCCTGTGATTGTAAAATTGGATATGTCTTCTTGAAAATCTGTGGATTCTGCGTTCATCGTGCTTTCCAGAGCTGTCTGGGATTAAAATAAAATTATAAAAATTTTCATTAAATTGATTACATATTCAATTTTTAATAACTAATTAAATTAACCTAGACTAAAACGAAACAAATTGATCAAATATCTAAAATATTGATGTTAAATTTACTTCTCTTCAATTTTTTATTATCAACAAATGATTTTATTTTAAGAAAGCACAAAAATTATTTTTATGGAGCATCGCTTGGTATAAAATCCTTAAATTTTGTTATAGTGAATATTTTTGAAAATTGATCAACCAGAAAGTTCTCATGAACTATCTAAAGATGTACAAACATTGCTAAGCAATTATCCAATATGTATATTGCTTTGACATCCATGTTTGACATACCTCATTAAAAAATAAACAATCTGCTGATGTTCCTCCATATCGCACATACGCTGGACTCAAATGTTGTGACAAATTGACAAATTTGTCATCTTGTATAGGGAACTTCTTGAAGTTTCTGAGTAATGAAGAGTCGAGCCCAAAGGACAGAAACTTCTTTGATGTTATATGGAGAATAGGTTGTTGCGTGTCTATCGTAAGAACATAAGTTTTGGTGACATGATGATTAACATTCCAAAAGAACAGCGTCAACAGAATTGTGCTCAAAATTACAATTGTGAAGCTCACGATGGAACGTTTTATGGTGCCTGTAACAGATTCAATCCTTTTTTAATCTTAATAAAAAAAAATGTATAAAAGAACAAAACAAAATGAATAATATTTGAAAACTATGCGAAAAAAAATCAAATGGTCAATGTCGATTTTTGGTAAATGATTTTTTTTTTCAACGATCACTTTTTGATAAAAACATTATGAAACTTACCTTGGTCACCCTTTCCGTTACTTAGATTCTGATATTGATTCTTGCCCCATTCATTATTCGAGATGCAAGTCATTTTTTCGTCAACAAATTAAAATCTATTGAAAATCCATCAAAAACTCTCGTGCTAAAACATTTGACACTTGTCTCAAACACAGACAAACAAATGCCGGTCCCGGTGTCAGAACATGGTGAATGGAGAGTTTCAGATTTGACCACATGGCGTCGCTGCCTGTGCAACGTGCGATAGATACAGATATGTACACAATTTCCATTTGAGTGCGAAAACGGTATTTCCGAATCAAGAAATTGTGCATTTCATGCTTTATAAAAGTGACCAGAAATTTACGAGAGTAAAGGATGACGAGAACGCCATGATTTCTGATGGTTCTTGAATGTATGATGTTTTATATGTTTTGAGTGCAATCATTTGTAAATAAAACTCCATAGTTGAGATCGACTCGACATTCGACTAACTTTTATTTTTGCGACAGAATTTGTCGGTGGCGTTATTTAATAACATAAAAATAATCATACAAAGCTTTTGGAATTATGTAGTCAGATTTATAAATTTCACGTTCATATTTTAAATTTACATAGTTGAATTCTGTTCATAATTTTTTTATAATATCATATATTTATTGATCAACTTCAACAAGCACAAACAAAAATGTGTATTTTAGTAATAATATACATAGTAATATGCAGTAATAGTACATACATAGTATACATATAGATTTATATATTACCAATTCAGTAACATTCGTGGACATAATTCATTACGAAACTGCATCAGAATACGTGAATACTTGGATTTCAAAATACTTTCAGAATCGCAATGGTTTGACTCGTGGACGGATATGTATCAGTTATTAATAATTTTTTATTTGTTTAATCATTTTTATGTGTCTCTTGTCACACAAAGGCATGAAATATGTTAAACGATGACTGTGAGAACTTTTTGTGAACGAGAAATTACATAATATCACAAGATAAATTCAAATAAATAATTATATATAAAATAGCGATTTTTTTTTTATTTACAGAGCTTTTTTACAGTATAGTGAATTGGACTAGAACTTGCGTAGCTCTCAAGAATATTTTTTATTGTTTTTCCAAGTTTTGTGATTAAGAAGGCACGCATAATTTGAAAGAGAACATGATAAGAGTTGGATGATACTTGAACGTAATATTTTCAACTTAAATCCGGCTAATAAAAATTTTCTAAAAAGTTTCGTCTTCTTGCTCATCAAGTTATTGAAGAATAAAAAAATACACTTCTTAAAACAATAAAAAAAATACATAGAATCTATCAGAGTATACTTTTGTTATTTTACTCAAAAGTGTCTTTTGACTGAAAATCTTAACAGACTTAATTATTTAGAAAAAATTAAATAAAAATATTAATTGATTAAAAATAAATATTAAATTTGAGACCAAAGAAGATTATTGCCAAATATCGTCGAATTCTTATCATTTTTCAATTTTCTGATTTTTACATGAATTTTTCTTAATGTGCTATCGAGATATCTCTAGGCACGTCACCTCACGCGAGTAACGTCGTGGCTTTTGACGAGGGATGTGAAAATAGGATTGCTTCGCTTGAGGAAGAATCCGGCGCCGTAGAAGTTAAAGTTACACTAGAACCGGAAGTCGATCTCGTTGTCGATAGCAAAGGAAATTCAGCTCTTGGACAATCGATCACGTATCTGCCATGTAATTTTGGCATTTGTTGCTCGATCAGCATTCTCCTGAGCGATTGAGCTTCCTCTCGGAGCGTCAATATCTGCGTTCGCAAAATCGCATTCTCGTGCTCGAGCATCGTTGCTCTCAGAGCGATCTGGAGAAAAAAAATTTAATTACAAAAAGTTATTATTGATAATATTCGTAACTAAAAAATAATGGTAAGAATAAAAAATAAAATCGATGACTACAAAAGTCTTACTGCACATTAAAAATACTTTGTTATGTTGAAAAAAACCGCAAATATCTTTAAATTAACAATTGTATGAAACTAATAAGAACTAATTCTAAAACTCGATGAAAGTAGAAAATAAAAAACTTGCACTTGAATTGAATACTAATTATACAGTTATAAAGTTCAAAGATACAAAACTAACATTGAAATAATTCTCACACTACAATTTTAATTAAAAAATTACTCTATTAAAAACTTGAAAAATTAACAAATCCAAAAAATTGACATATTTTATAAACAAGAAATAAAATGTAGATCCAAAAATACTAACTATACATAATTTTCAAAAATAAATTAAAACATGTGCAATGAAAAATAATGTTGCCATTCATTTTTTTGAAAATATATTTTTTAACAATTAAAAATTACTCACATGATCCTCACGAATTTTACGAGCATCTCGAGATTTTTTTGCCGCTTGATTGTTACGTTTTCTTCTTTCGTAATATTTGTCGTCTTTCTGTTCGTCAGGAATCGGACGCTTTTCGCTTCTAGGTCTTTTTGAACGGCCATTGGGGAGGTTCATATCACCAACGACGAATCCTCTCGTCCCATCGATTCTTGTTTCTGTCAAATGATTAAATATCTCGATGTAAAAAAATAAATAATTTATTAAAATAAATAGTTTTCTTTATACGATGATTAATTCTGTAATTTCAGACCAAAAATAATGCTCCGGGTGAGGATCGAACTCACGACCTTAAGATTATGAGACTTACGCGCTGCCTACTGCGCTACCGAAGCGATGCATTTGGGGTTTTAACAGCTTAATTCCGATTTTTTTCATTAACAGGGATTTTCAGAATAAAAAGCAAAATTCAAGAGGTAAGTAGCATAAAATTCGGAGTGTATAAAAAATTTTGAAACGTATATTTTACCTAAAAACATTTCTAACGAGTCAGTAGATATCAAATTCTGAAGCAGGTACTCGAAAACGATTGGTTATTTCACTAAAATGTGGTATAAGAAAAAATGTTTAAAATATGAAAAACTAAAATTATAATATTATAACAATTATTCCGATAATAAAATGAATTCTTCAGTTTTTTACAGAATAAAAATTCGTTTTTGTAATAAGAAAACAACTGTACTAAAAATATTTTGTAAAAAGAAAACAACTGTACTAAAAATATTTTGTAAAAAGAAAACAATTGTACTAAATAAACAACGTTCTATAAGTAGAAAAAAATGGGAAAAATAATTTATCAAAATTACAAAACGGTATAAAATAATTCATTAACCCTCCGCGGTCGCACTTTAATTTCGCTACTTCCGCGGTCGCACTGGGTCGCTCATATCCACATCCATTTTTTAGTTGGATAAAGCGCTATAAAAAATCTAAAACAATTCTTTATCATCCCTGGCCAATTCTACAATGGGAAGCAATATTTATCAGAGCCGAAATGTTATTATTTTTTACACTGTTTTTTTTCTTAAATATGTCCATAAAAAAATTAGCGATAGAAAAGAAAATCACTTTGGTTTATTGTCATAAATATCCTACGGCTTGAGAAAAACCGGAGTCTGAACGTGTCTGTTGAAAAAAATCAGCATCTGAAAACAAGCAATTGCAAGGAGCGGACAATGCAGAATTTCATTTTAAAAAATCAAACCGATTCGGAGAATAAGCCGGGCCGTTGCTGGCATTAGGAGAGACACTGTTTCGCCCAATTTCACACGAAAAAACGGACGCACGAAAATACGTCTGTATACCTTTTTTACTTAACACGAGAAAAAACAATTTTTTTAGAATCGCTTTTTGTGTACGCGACGGTCGCACTGGGTCGCTCGCGACCCGATCTCAAATTTGCGTTATTGTGGCTCACGCAGTTATTAAAGGAAAGGCGCTAAATTAAGGCTTTAGAAGCATATCTGTCCTAAGTTTTTTTTAGGGACAATGGACAGGCCCCGTACGTTTTTGATTTGTAAGAAAATCATATTGACGTGAGAAAATCATAAGAAAAGAAATTATAAGAAAATCATATTGGGTCGTATACGACCAAGTGCGACCGCGGAGGGTTAAGATTAATGAGAATGTTTGGAAAATACTGATGGTCTAAACGAATATTCTTATAACATGAAAATAATTTTAAAAAAGTTTTCATAATACTATACGAACCCGGAAAGCTTGCCGAATCAGGAAACTGTTGAGGCGCGTTCATCAATCCCGGCTGATGAATCGAAGTTATAATGGCGTTTGGCAGGCTTCCGGAAACGAGGGGAATCGATTGCTGTTGAATAAAGTTCGGCGATACGTTGGTCGTCGTGGTGGAAGACGATGTACTGCCGATATGCCGAGGCGATGGTGTCGAGGATGACGCTGAATCCTCAGCTTGCGAAATTCGCTTCGATGATGAAATCGTAGGCACGAACTCGTGTTTGTAACAATCTCCTATTCCGTATTCTCGGTAAGACGAACTTATTTGACCGATCCCTAATTGACCGTGTGGATACAAAAATTCGTACCGTGGATTTGTCACGAAATCTACAAATTTTATGAAGAAAATTAAAAAATTGTGTATTTGTGAAATATTTTTCAGACTAAATTACGTCCAATTAATGCTCGTGAAACAGCTACGTTTTTCATTTAAATCATGAGAAAAAAGATGGAAACTATTGGCAGAAACTCGTAAAGAGTGATTTTGATCTCAAAATCTACAAATTTGTATTTTTTGAATTCGACCTTGTGGTGATAAGGCAATTAAAAAAAAATTAAAGTTATATAGGATAGGGTAGGGCAAAATAGGGGAGGGTGGTCAAAATGGGGTACCCAAAAAATTTGGTGAAAATTTACAATATTTCAAATTTTGATAAAATTTAATATCAAATAGTCTTTTATTTGCTAAGAACATTGTATTTGGTAGTTTAGAAACACATTTCAACA
>JAPYYX010001903.1:6577-26653 GCA_030522605.1 Cremastinae sp. B BG-2022a
GATTAAATTTTTTTGGTCGTTTAAAAAATTTAAAATATATTTAACGGGGAAAATTCGCTCGGGTCGAAAAGGACCCATATGATCCGCGCAGGGTTAAAATATAAAAATTCGATTAGACTCAGCAGATTTTTGCTCATTGGTTGAACAGATAGATGTCCATTACGTTGATTACTTACCTAGAGATTTCTTCTTTCGTGAGTGGCTTGAAATCAGCGGGGTTTTCAGAATAGGCCTTCCGACACGCCGGGCAGAGACCATTCTCGTCCGTACGAATTCTGTGCCAGCAGAAGCGACAGATCTGGTAGCCGCATGTGCACGGGAAGAAATTGAGATCGTCGACCTCAAGGGGTTCCATGCACAGAGGACACTCGACTGCCTCATCGCCACTCTGATTCAATACTGACATCTTTGTTCACAAACTCTTCCACACGACTCTCTATTAACCTTGTTAATGATACCGATGTCTGCCAATTATGCTCTTTTTATCACTTTATCCCAAGGGTTAAGCTCTGAAAAACAACATTTTTTATTTATTACATGCTTTTTTCACCATTCGCAGTGTCAATGTTAACGGAGACTCGAACATACCAGTTCCTATCACAATTGATCCTGCCTCTCCACGAGTTGCCGTACTGTTAACAATCTGTGATATCAAAAAGAGAGAAAAAATGAAAAATTTCATTACCCAAAGATGAATTACTCACGAGTTAAACGAACATTCAAAAATTCTCAAAAATTCGACTCAATGTGTCCATTACAGAAAAATTTTTGGGGTTAAGATAAACGATAAATAAACGTCAAATCGGGATCGTGAACGAATAAAAAGTGCGTCGGATGAGTTCGAAACATCGAACACGAGATAACATATTTTCACAAGTCCCACGAAACGAGTGAAAGGAAAAATCGACGTAATTGGTACTTGCGGTTGAAAAAAAAAACGTCGCTTATGAAATCACGGCGCATTCGTTGTGTTCGAAATATTCAACGAGACGATTGGGCAGAAAAAAACGTGATGATAAGGTCGGTGTGAATGAAAAATTGGGTCGTCTACCTCGTTCTCGCGAAGGAAGTCACGCGAAATAGTGACAGGAGCTGTCAGAAGGCGCGTGACGCGCGAGATGAACAAAGGACGCGGAAAACGCACGGAGAGCCTACGAATCAATTATCCCGTGTTTCGCTTCGAGAAGGAGAGGACAATTTTTCGTACGACGGCGTAAAAAAAAAATGCGTCTGACGGATGCGAGATGGAACGAGGATGAACGAATTTTCAAAATCCGTCAAGTATTTCGAACCGATAATGCACCTTGAGGTTATTTTTGCTTTAAATCGCTATTGTCGAACGTGATTTTCGTCGAAACAGCTGTTGTGCGTAGGGTGGCGAGAAAAAAGTACACTAGTGCATCGAGTCAGCTCGTGTTTGTGTGATTTCCGTTCGCGTAGAGAAACGTCAGAGTGAACGCCGAGAAAGAGAAAGAGCATCCGAGAGTTTCAGACTTACTTCGACATTGGCTATTTACGAATAAAATTCCATTTCGCTCAATTGTTACGTTTAAATCCCGAGGAACAATGCCCTTGGAGAGAATATAATCTTTGCTTGTATTTCTCGAGTCCGAATGAGGGAAAGGTCGTAAACTCACCGACTTGAAAAAAAAAAAAGTGAACATACGTACATACACGCGTGCAAGAAAAGGAACGATGGAACGAAAATCAAGAAACCCTCGTTCCTCGTTTTATGAGACAAACTGCGTTCTGTCTCTCTCTACCTTTTTGTCACTTTGTGCGTTTCTCTCTCTTTCTCTTACTCGTTTTACCCTACCTCAACTTTACACACCGTAGAGAGAAAAAGGATGGAAAAGGATGCACGGAGATGAAAACGGAACGCAGGGGAAGGTCCTGTACTTCGCGTATCCGCGATGCATGCTCTTTTTCAATCTTTTCTCTCGACTCTCGATTGACCGAGGAAAAAAAAAATTTCCCGTCGATTATCATCGTACATCCTTGATTGAGGCGTTATACATGAAAATCTCCCGTTTTACCCTTTCGTCTAATCATTACGTGAAATGTACCGTTACTCGAGTGACGTTTAACGCGAGTGAGACATTTTCATTGGATTCAGCGTGATTTTGAGACTGAAACCAATATTTTTCTTGCCGTTTTCTCGATCGTAGAAAAATGGTCAAAGGGTCAGCTAAGACGATGACCAGGAATAAAGGAGGGGTGGGAAGGGATGTAGACGAGAGAATGAGTTACACTTACGAGGGAGTAACGATACACACAGACAAGTACACTTTTGACTACTAGTTCGTTCTCTCCCTCTCAGTCTCTCTCTCTCTCTCTCTTTTTCCTTCTCGCTCTCGCTAACTTTCTCTCTCTCTCTCTCTTCGCGCCCCCTCCCCGCCCTTCCCATCCCACTCTCAAAACCGTGTTCGGCTCCCAGCAACTTGAGGCGATTTTAACCTCAGCGACCAACCTCCCAAAGTTCGATGATTATCACGAGACATTTATCAATCCTCTTGCATTGTTTAACAACACCGTTAACTTATTATCATGTAAAACACCAGCACGAGAAAACTTTATAACACTTTTGTATTGTTTACTTACGTCTCGACTTTTCCACTACAAATTCTTTTCCGCAACTGGGAAATTTTTATGTCCCCCCCCACCCCATATCCCTGAGTACAGCGACTAGTTTGCTTCTAACCCCGAGACACGGCGCATCGTCTAATGCGCAGTACCGGAAATTTTAAAGACCCGTGTGATACGGGCGATACAATGATTATTTCTCTCACGTCTTCATTTCGTTTTTATTTATCATGATTATGCAATGCATTCTTTCAGTTCAACTTATTGAGGCTTCAGGTTTTTGTTTTTAAAGATATCCTGCTTGGAAATACGTAAATAAAAGCAGTTTTGTCAAAGTTTTTGTGTTACTGTTTTGAATTTCCCGCTAAACCGGAAGTCGTGAAGCACTTATCTCTTCGTGGCAAGACGGACACAAATAGTTACAGTAATTTCCGCGAGTGGCGGTGCAATCGAATGATTACTGGTTGTCGGTAAGTCAGAGTTCTACTCAATTGACTATAAAAACACTTTTGCGAAAAACATGGAGGGCCAAACTGTCAACACACGAAGAAAAGTGTTAAATAATGCTGTTTGTAGCATACTTGTGGAGTGTGGATATGACACGTGCGAAAAACTAGTTCTGGAAACGCTTACCGAAATGATTCAATCTTGTAAGAAATTATTTTTCACGAAAAAAACTTGAAAATCCTAATCTAACCTCGAAACACTGCAGTGTATTCAATTTTTATTTACCAGAATCATTTTTTGTTTTATAATTATTGTTCGTTTTCTGAATTTAATTTTTTGAATTGCAGTTATCGTGGAAGTTGGCGAATCTGCGAGAAATTTTTCTGAACTGTCAGGTAGGACAGAGCCACTTATCGCCGACATAATTCTTGCCCTCATTAATATGGGAATGAGACTGGATGGACTGGAGAGTTACGGCAAACGACCAAACAGAACAATTCTTCCGGTTCTTCAGCAACAGACGCAATCTAAGCAGCTCAACATTTTACAAGCTGGAGTCAAGCAATCGCATCCTTCGCACATTCCAAATCATCTTCCACAATTTCCAGATCCTCACGCATACATCAGAACGCCGGTTAGCTCCATTTTTTAAAATAAAGATTCAAGATTTTCATCAAAACATTTCAATGAAAACGAAAAATTTCTAAATATTCAATGTATCGTGAAAATTTTGACTAATGAAATTTTTGGAAAATACTTTCAGACTCACAAACAACCAGTGACGGAGTATGAAGCGATCAGAGAAAAAGCTGCAACGCAAAAAAGGGACATAGAGCGAGCTCTGACGAGATTTATTGCGAAAACCGGGGAAACTCATAGTTTATTTCTTACAGAGGACAACAGCATGTTTCCGCGTAATTATCATGATTTTATTTTTTTACAAAATTTTATCAATAAAATTACTAATTTATTGCGATATTTTGCAGTGGTCGCGTGCAAACCTCAATTTCCATCGTACCTGTCGGCGCTATTGCCGCAGGATCAGATTTTCGAACCTGATCAAGATTTCCATTTTGAACCTAGTCCAGTCAAGAAAAAGAAAGAAACACAAAAGAAGGTCCCTGAAGAAACTGAGGACAAGGTAAATACAGAGAAGATTAAGGAAACGGTCGACGAGCAAAATGAGGAGACGTCAACGCAACAGGATACAATCGACAATCCTTATCTAAGGCCTGGAAAAGTACCAAAAGTCAAATTACCACAGAATACAAATCCAGCACACAATGTTCAAAACTTAAGACGAGATCTTTCGGACATAGATCTGTGAAATAAAGTTCCTCAATTTTCTTTAAAAACTGTATATTTTTTACTCATTTATGTAGATCAAATTATTCTTTGCATTAAAGGCGTACACACAGTTGATTTGTTTTTTATCAATCTGCATGATCTCATTCGAACTCATTGATATTTTTCACTCTGATTTCTATGATTCATGATTTCTTTCGAAATAGTGCGAGCTGAACAACAGACTCATGATCACTAATTTCTTGAATACAATTTCTCACATCAGACTTACAGAATTATATTCCGAATATGAATAATTATGTACAAAAATTGATAAAAAATTGACAGCAGTCGCAAGTTGAGCTAGCATTCAATTGATGAATCTATTAATAAATTTTTGCTAATGCCATTTGGAGGATTCAAAGGCTTGCAGACCCTCGAGGCGAAGTCGGTTGAGCATAGGACGATAAATATCAGGAGTGAATGGCAAAACATTACCACGTTGTTGAATTTCGCCTGCAAGGAAAAAAAATACTAAAGTATACTGATAAAACATGAGATTTAATGAATTAATGAAAACGATAATAAAAATGAAATTAATAAGAAAAAAAGATAAATGTTGAAAAAAGTTAAAAAATTTACCATCCAGTATCATTTTCGTGCCCATGGCAGCCGGGAATCCCACTGTTCGTGACATGGCCGAGTGTCCGTTCGTATCACCGTAGAGAACAAAATTAATACCTTTATCTTCCCTCCTGCCGTCAGGCCACAAGATCCCTACGTCATGCCTGAGGACAATCAAGTCACGCTCGTGACTCTCGAAAGCAAGTTTTTTTGACAGATAGTGCGTCAGCGTGTCGAGCGGAGTGTTCAACTTTAGAACAGGATCTTCGTTCAGCAAACCAAGATCTTCAATTGCTTGGGCTCGTTCCTCTGAATTTACGCGTTCGGCTATTTTCCGCTTGAGATTTTCGTAGAATATATCATCGTTTATCAAACCTAGGCAATTGCAGATGAGCGTGCGCTGAAAAAAAATTTAATTTCGTTTATAAACATTTGAATATTGTCTTTCTTAAGGTATTAAGGCAACAATTTTTTACGACGTCTTGTTGTTTATGGACGAGAAAAATAAATATTTTACCCAAGTGATATCCGGTCCTCTAGGATGAAGAATGGGATGTGGATTGGGGTCGATGAGTCCTAAATATTGCAGTGCTTGTATCGTATCGGCGAATCCTTTGAATCTCAGAGTTCCTCGCAAAACTGTCGATGCGTTGTGAAGACCGTACAAATCGCGGTAAATCGTACTGTCGCGATTTGGGAAACCTTCGAGAGCAAAACCCGGTAGAAAATCTAGACTGCGAACCGCAGACATCAAATCACCACCTCCAGCGATTTCAACTTCCTGAATAAACAGACAATAATGACAAAGTCATAAATAGGTAAAAAATTAATAAATAAAAACGCTGTGACGTAAAATGACTCACCTGGCCGTTGTGGAAATATTTAGCCGGTGAAAGAGTATTCAGCAAAACTCCTCGAGGAGACCAACTGAATTTATATCTAAGCGGATTGTATGAACATTCCGGAGCGGGCAATCCACCGCACCAGGAGACAAAAGACTCGATCTTGCCACCAGCTTGGCGAACATCGTCGAAGCATTCGAGGGCGAGGAGATGATCGATTCCTGGATCGAGACCGACTTCGTTCAGAATCGTGACACCTGCAGCCTCTGCTCTGTTATAAAATAAGAAAAATTTCAGTATACACAAACTATTCCTCATATTTTTCAAATACTATACATTATATACAATATCAGTCAATTTCCTCATTCTCATGACATTGAACATGAGCATATTGAAATTGAAATTGAATTGAAATCAAATTGTTAACTCGATTTATGAATTTCATCAAAACTACGTTATTTATTTTGATCGAAAACGTACTCGGCGTGAAGCGATTTGATGTCGTCGTTCATGTAGCTAGCAGTGACGAGATGAGTTTTAGTTTCGATGCAAGTTTTCGCGATCACATGATGCAAAGCGTAAGGCAGAAGAGAAACGACAACGTCTGCTGAAGTGACGACATCCTTGAGGGTGTCAGGACGCTCGATAACATTGAGAAACAGAGGTTCGACTCCTGGATACTTGCTAGCCAGGGCGTCCGCTTCGTCCTTCAGGTGAGAACACACGATCAGAGATATGTTTTTGTCCCTGTTGAGATACTCGACAAGGGGAGCCGAAACGTAACCGGCACCTAAGACAACGACCTGTAAAAAAAATAAAAAAATAAGGAATATTTATTTTTTAAATCAGAAAATAAAATATACGTAACGAGTAATATACTTTTTTGGTCGAAGCTTCTCCGTTCTCTGCTTTGTGCCTGCTACGCGAGTTGAGATTTCTTAATTCTCGAATATACTCGAAATTAGGTGTCAATTCACCGTTCGACACTATAATTGCATCATTGACGGCCGGTGTGAAATTGTGCTCGTCCAGAGGCTTCCTCGCGTCCGAGTGGATTATATCGAGGGCATATGGGAATAACAAATCGCCGAAAAAGTCGGTTGCCTCTCTCGGCAGTTGGGTAGGCATATTGTCGATCGAACACACAAGCACGCCGGGTCCTTTAAACGATTTCGTGTCTTTGTTGCGATCGGCATCGTAGAGACAAAACGGAGTGTCGATTGTCGTGCACTCATTCATGAATCTAATAAAAAAAATTAATAAATTAATTGTCTCATAGAATAATAATTATTTAAATTACTATCAGTGTAAATGCCAATCTAATTTCTTATCCGATGTAGCCTCTATTTTTATTTAGAAAATAGATTTATAAAATCTTTAAAAAAGTGCATGACGATTGTGCACTCATTCATGAATCTAATCAAGAAAACAAATGACAAATCAATTGTCTAATAAAATAATAATTATTTAAGTTATTATCAGTGTAAATTCCAAACTAGTTTTTTATCCTTTTACGTTTCTATTATTTTAAAAAAATCATTAAAAAATGTACTCGATGCTTCCACCCGGATCAGCGGAAATATCGCAAATAGCCAGCATCCGGTGAGGCAAAGCAGGAGCTCCAACGCTGATCGGCAGCCAGGGAGTGTTGGCTGGTCTCAGCAAATACTTCGCATCCGGTATCGTCAAGAGTTTTGGAGAATCAACGGCCCAGTAAATTCCGTTGATTATCACAGAAGCGTAAGGCGCTATTTTTTTGCTGAACGTTGAGATATAAAGTTCCGGATGTTTGTCGTACTCCTCAGGATCGAAACCACCTCCGTCCTTCCTCTCGAGATGATGACGTCGCCGGACCTCGCAGCTGTATATCTTGTTCGTATCTGTTATCAAAAAAGTTACTCAATCAACTCGTTACTCGTACGTAAACTGGAAAAACATATTGTTGAGCAAAAAAACATAACAAAGAGATAAGCGAACAAAGTAAAAAAAGATATTTAATCAGTTGAGAAGAGATACACGTGTTTATTGACGCTACTAGTATTGCGAAACTGAAAGATTATTATGTTTACTCGCATTAACTCGAGGAAAAAAATATTTTTTTTAAATTGCAGCTATTTTAGGATCGCAAAACGCCCTTCATTCGACTTCAGACAAAAAATTATTGGAAATTTTCAAATAGAGCATGAAGTATTGATTTAGAAAATTTATACGTGAGTTGTCAAGATAATTGTAGAAGAAATTCAGATAACTCGTTTTTTGTGAAAATGAACGAATAGAGAATAAAAATACGTATGAAACAATCCGTTCAAAAATTTTCCATCTCGATTTATTATTTACGAAGGCGACTAATAGAATGAAGATTAGGAAATGAAACAAAGACAAGGAAGAAATGAGATAAGAGAACGTTTTTTCGAAACGATAAAATATCAGTTGATGCCATGATTTATGGAGAAAAAACGAGATTTATCTCAAGGAATATATAAATAGATACGATAGACAACAATCTGCGAATAACGCGATTTTCTTTTCTCCTTATCGCCAAGGATTCATTTGTAAATAATGCAAATTGCGAAAGTACTTGATAAGCGAGCGATAATTTTATCGATTGATTTTAATGAGGAATTTGAATAAAAAATTCATATCCACGTGGAGACGATCAATTAATAAATTAATTAATAATTAAAAAAAGGGAGAATTCGGTTCGTGTCAATCGAGTCGAATTTTTTTAATCACCTCCGTGTTCTGCGACCTTTCTCAATGTTTCTGGTGTTACGTATTCGTGAGGAAGTTCCTGAAAAACTTCCTGACCTCCCTGACTGACGTTGCCACTGCCAGTGAACACGAAAGTCAAAGGTCCGATAGATTTGGGCATCGCTCCCAATGCGATTTCGTATCCAACGTCACGAATTGCCTGTCGAGCCATCGCCGAGTCACGATAATTGTGAGCTGGTCCAATATGCTAAAAAACAGAAATTCATCATCATAAGTTAAGTAGACATGAAAGCAATAAATGATAATATATAATCGACCTTAAAATAATTTTCATTTTTACTAAAACTTCAAAATCATCAATTAATTATTTAGTAAGTAAATTAAATATAAATATAAGTAATTCGTAATCACTAAAAATATTGACTAGTGATTTCAGTGATAAATCAACTATATATATTTACAATTTAGATAGTAAAATAAATATCGAAAAATACCATGAAAGGTGTGTGATGACCCAGAGCGAGAAGTCTGAGTCCAAGCCCATGGAGAATATTAACCATCCCAGCGACTCCTGCATATTTTCCAAAAGCGACGACCCGTTGACCGTTCTGGTCCGTCAATTTCTCGTAATCGAGCAAACGGATGTTCTTTTCAAGTATAGCATCGAGTAGTGGCATATTGCTCTCCTGAGCTTTTATCGTATGAGAAAAGAAACAATATGTCTTGTTGGGTATCAATTGATCGATCGGCACTTGCTTGACTCCGAATATTACGGAAGCGTCGCTTATGTCCTCCTGAAGTTGAGCCCCAGCTGCCAGGTAAGATTGGGCTGGATACGCTCGTCTGTTGCTCGGTTGCACGAGGACTTTCACTCCAGCTCGTACCAGGCGACGAACGTTCGACGGTGCCAAGGGTGCTCGACGTTCCCATACTGATTGATCCTCTCTCCTGATTGCTATGGTTTTGCCTTTCAAGCTCTAAATCACAACACATAAAATTAATAAATAAATAAATCAAATTTAACAATTTTCAAAGCCACGATTATTCAAAACGTACACTGCTCTTCCTGGACATCAGGTGAGACAATCCTGATGAAGGAAAGAGCGCTTCGCGACTCGAAGCCACGGACCCTAGGATCCGCATGACAAAACTAAAAAAATTAATCACTATTCACTATTAACAAAGACTCGATTGTAATAGGAAATAGAAAAATAATAATTGAGCTAAGATGAAAGCAGTGTCGATTCAGCAATATCTTCGCGTCAATGAACGAGATATTGCTCGTGAACGGATGCAACGTTCCAACGTTTTCTGACGTTGCGTTCTCCTCTGGATCCCGAAGCAAACACAAGTTCTGGTAACCATCACTGAGGAAGGAAACCGTCGATTCGACGTCCCATAAGTTTATCTTTTATCTTTATTTACTCTCCTCTCTTCTCGTTCCTTCGGGGTCATCGTAGCGTTCGAAATTTCTGATAAAAGCTCGTAAGGAACATTTCGTTATCTCTATCATTCTTCGTTTCTCTCTCTCTCTCGTACAGAGGAGAGATAGATGCTCGCCCTTATCGTATGACGAATCCCTCGGAGGCTTTCGCTCGTGCAAATTTCGTAAGATCTACACGTTTGTCGGTTTTCGTCACTTTTAGTTCGTCTATCTTATCAACGAACCGTATTGAATCTCACTATCTCAATTAGCATATCAACCGAAACAAGAAAAATATCGACGTTTAAGCTGTAAGCTCGTTTCCTCATTCTTTATTGCTTCTAGCTGATCTTTCCCAAATTTTTAACAACCTATCTTATTCTTTGCGTAATGAAACGTATTTACATATTCGGCTGAGCTTTTATCGATAAATACATCTTATTTTTGAATGTTTGTTTAGTAGGATTAATTTTCTTAAGTATCTGTGTCATAACGTTAACCAACTGCTCTGACGTTAGACCAGTCTTTTTGGATTTGAATTTTTGCAACAGCTCCGTAGTCGTCATCGGTTTCCTCATGAGATAACGCCGTACAGCGTCCTCCGTTATTCCAGATTCGCTGAAAAAAAATTTGAGGTGTACTTGTAGAGGCATTTTTTTATTTGTAGAATTTTCAGGGAAAAAGTGTTTTCCAGATAACTTGAAATTTTATGATATCGAGGATACGATTGTGCTATCTTACGAAAATATTGTGATTGTCAAATATTGTTATCATGATGATAGAAAACATGTATGTACAGCAAATTGAGATAGAATGGAAAACGAAGGCGTGTTACTGTTTATCTATATCGTAATTCATATCAGCATATCCAGAAGAGATTTAAATCTTTGACAAGGCTATGGAATATTTGGAGCATTTCAATTTAATGCTATTTATCTCTTGCAAGATTCATCAATTTTTTTTTATATTTAAGATAATAGAAATTTTTTGTATCGTTGCACAAACCTGCTTCCAGGAATGTAGGAAGCTGAAGGGACGAGGTTGAAATTGTCGAGCTTGAGTTTTTTCGCTTGCGAAAGGTCGGGTGAGCCTGTTTGTTTTCTCTTGTGCTGTTCCGTCACAGCTGCGGAATTTGCAGCGGGCGTTGGAGTAGCGGATCTTGAGCTGTGGGCGCTATTCGGTTTTCGATTATCTTTTTCTTTAGGCGGGACGTCGGAATCCGATCCTGAGTCACTCGAAAAATCACTTGAAGAGTCTTTGGTTGGGCTCGATTTTTTCGTATCTTTCTTTTTCGATTGTTTCTTCTTTTTCTTCTTGTCCTTCTTCTTGTCGGCGTCTTTGTTGGTTTTATCATTCTCCTGGAATACATTTATTAAATATTTGAGAATAAAGAATTTTGATAGGAAAAAAATCTCTTTTTTATTCAAATTTTTTCTCACCTTTTCGTCTTTTTCTTTATTTTCTTCATCTGATGTCCCATCTTCCTCGCCTTCTTTCTTCTCTTTCTGTTCCTCGTCTTCATCCTCGTCATCGGAAGCCAACAATTTCCTTAAAGCGTCTTCTTCAGCAACAGATTTAACAGTGCTGTGTTGTTCATTCTCGGATTCAGCATCCGTAGAATCAGAAATATAATCGCATTCTCGACCTTCCTCGTCACCGTCATCGCTTTCCTCAAATGCTTCATCGTCCGATGCGTTTTTCTTCTTCTTCTTCTTCGTTACGACATCTTGAAAGAAAGATTTTGAATATTTTATTAGTAAAAATGTTTTTTTATTTACTGTGTGTGTTCTATACACCAGATAAGTATAAGAACATACTTTTTCCTTTTTTCTTCTTTTTGCCGTCGTCCTCGTCATCTGAGCCTTTTTTCTTCTCCTTCTCGCCATCGCTATTAGAATCGTCGTCATCATCGTCGCTCTCCATCCATTCGTCCATCTCCGAAATTTTTAGCTCCTTTTCTTTCTTTCCTGGCTTCTTACCAGCTTTCCGGCCAGCCTCAGTTATCTCAGCATCATCATCACCACCTTCCTCATCGTTTCTCAATCTTTTCCTGCACATCAGCGACCAGTAATTCATCACTTGATTTCTTCGACTGAACTCTTGTTCTGCCTCCTCAGCGCTGAGAGCTTTGTAACGCTGAATTGGTTGGAAGTTGTACCTGATGAGAAATTTATCATTAGTATCAAAATTGGTGATTTATGAAATCGTTTTTAAATTTATAGTTAAAAAAAATGTACCATTCATGGAGCGGAAATGCTTCTATGGCTCCATCCGGAGCATGAGTGAATACGTAATAAGAAGCATTTTCACTGACTCCACCTTCTCTCGTTCCCTTAAATTTTTTGCCCATTCTTCCTCCAGCTTTCAATATCCATGGCTGATCCTCGGGTTTGTATTTCCTACTTGTAATACCAAATTTCTTCCTTCTAGCTTCCTCTCTTGCATCTCTGCCAAATTCCGATCCTGCACCGAACTTGGGCATTTCCTCTTCTATGCCTTTGTACTCCTTCATATTGTTTTCTCTTTCCATTTTCACTTGTGTCCACTCGGAAAAATCCACTTTGAGGGTGGCATTAAATCGCATCACATTGTGCTTTTTGTTTGTGTTTCTGAAATAAAAATTTGGCAACAATTTTTCTAGAATACTTTCAAATTTTTGGTGAAAAATAAAAGAAAATTTATTTCTCGATTGTAAAATTCTTACTTTGGAACTCTGATGCTAAATTCTTGAACAGATGATCCTGCTGGGGGCTGGAAATAAAAATAAATGTAAAATTTAAGTGCGATTACCTAAGTGATAGAAAATAATCATTTTTTATTTTTTTGTCCAATATTTAAAGTTTTATTTGACTTGATCTAACCTTATTCACCGTTGCCATTTTTGAAGAATTACTGTAGGAAACAAAATATTTCGAACGTCACTTCAGTGTGATTTCTGAAACAACTTTTTTGAGGTTATGTTTTCATTTTCAAAAAAACTGAATTGCTGCAAAATTAATAATGATTGCGCACTTTTAAATAGCGAATGTCTTTCGTGTTATATTCGTGATGAATATATACTTTATTTTCTATTATTACTATTCGCGTTACGACGAGTTTTCATGGCAGTTTTGATTTCGAAAAAAACCGCTAATAGCAACGAACTCCGAGCTCATACTCCGAGCTCCGAGCACATTGATGACAGCGCTGTCGGCAAAACCTTCCCCGGTCGCTAGCTCCGCGAACGAGCTTTATTGGAACTATAATAACTATACGTGTTCAAAATTCATTTTTTTATTTTTTCATGTGTACAAATTGTATGAATTATTTTTTTTAGGAAACATGTTTTTGTACTAATTTCATTATGATGATGACAATAGGAATAACTTTTATTTGTTATTTTATTATTTTTATTTTATTAGTAAGTGAAAAAATTATCAATGTGACAACAGTAATTCGATGATTAATATATCTGAAGCATTCGAAATCAGACATTTTCCTGCCCCTGTCTCAGAAGAGTCAGGTACGAGAGCGCTGTGCTTAAAATCTGTAAAAAAAAATTATTCATTCTGTGAGTACTTGCGAGGACAAATGTATCAAACTGGTTAAAAAATGGTTTAAAATAATAAGTTTTTTGATTTTTAAAATACTAAAAAATAAAACATAAAAAATGTGAAAATAATCAAAATAAATTAATAAACATTGTATTTTATTTTATAATTGACCAGTACCATTATAATTATAGAAAATAATCAAAAAAGACACTTTATTTAGATTAATCGTGTAAGTTGGTGAAAAATATTCTTACGGTTGTAAAAGTCTCCAAAGAAACAGGAAAGAAGCCGCCTGCAGTCAAGCTGCATGGTCGCCTCGATCTCATGATTACAATCACGAGATCTTTACTGAGATTTCTGCATACCGGATTGGATAGATTTTGATACCATCGCGTACGATATGCCGCTTCAGCTACGGCTTCGCTTTCTCGAATCAAGTCGTCGCAGGTCAGGGTAAACATAAATAGTTGGGTGAAGGTACCGCAACTATGCACGATGAATATCAGTCTAGTCGTGAAAACTCCGTCAGCCTGAAATTTTTTGTTACACAAGAAAAAAAAAATTAAAAAAAAGAAATTTGTAATCGAATTTTTTTTTATTTCTATTTTTTAGCAATTTTTATTAATTTATCATATCACAATAAAATAGTTCGTAAATTATTTAGTAAATTATTCAATAATTAATTTATAATCAAAAATATTTAATAAATTTGATAAATTATTTAATTAATACTTTACAATTTATTAAATTTTTCTAATCGTTAGGTCATACAACTATTTACTATTTCATTGATATTTTCGGTATTCCCAAAAATATCCAAAATTATATTTGCTTTGATATCGACGAAGTGAAAACTCACGAGTACAGCTTGATAGCTGACGAGACAGATGAGAAGACTGAATAAAACGACCTGAGCGAGGATGACGAACGTGTAAACTTCCTCCACCATTTTTGTGAAGGCAATCAAGGATTGATGTTTTTGAACGCAATTTCTCAATTCGAGATACTGATCGTACGGAGATCGATATTTTTCCTTCGACTCGGTGAAGCCTGTATTCATCCCTACTTTGGAAATCGAATCGTCATCTTTTTCATTCAGTGGTGTCGAGCATAGTAGCTCAAACTTTTTTTGCAATATCCGAAATTGACCAGCAGTGTGAACATTCATGATACACAAAAAGTTGTCGAAGCACAAGTAACATATTCCTGAATGAACCAATGCCAAAGCCTAAGACGACAAAACTATTATAGTAATCAGAGTCGCATAAGTACTAAAGAAAAATATATAGTAGTACAAAAATTAATAATAACAGTACAATAGTACTATATACAATGGTACAATAAGTGATTATTAAATAATAGTATTTTTTAGTAATAGTAATAACTAGTTATTAGTATTTTTACTAGGAATATTATCACTACTATTATTGACTGGAGAAAATCTAGCTATAGTATATTGTTAGTAATAGTAGGACTACTATTGATACTATTGCAAGTGATAGTTGTGTCACTATTGTTCATAGTATTTGTACTACTATCACTGGAGTAATCGTACTATTAGTTATTGTAATGGTATTGGTTAGTATAATCATAAATTTTAATATTGGTAGTATGAATAACTAGTAATTACATATGCTTTTTCAAAAGAAACTTCAATTTGTGAATTAAAAAAATAAAAATAAGTTTTTCCTTCAAAGTATTGAGTTATAGTCAAATAGAGAAAAATAATCGTACCTCAAACACAAAAGCCATTTCATAATAAGGTGATGTGGTCAGCGGTAAATCCACCCAAAGAGTGAACACGAGAACTCTGTCGGTTTCGTTTCTTCCTATATTCTCTGCACAAAAAATGTGAAGCCAAACATTTGATATGCATGTTTCACTTTTAATGAGATAAAATAATTATAAAAATAAAAATATAAAAAATATGGTAAAAAATGCAAAGTATAACGAAATAAAAAAAATGTCAGAGAAACGTCTGTTCACAAATATTGGCGTATTAAACATAGAAAAATTCAATTCATCATCTCATTTTTATTTTTATAAAAAAACCAGGAATTGAATTCAAAAATATTAAAGGATCTTGTTTCTTTTTGTTGGAAAAAAGTGTATACAATAATATTGAAAATTTAATTTTTGTAGATAAATAAAAGTGTTATCTAAAGCAGTGAAAATTCGTTGACAACTTACGAATCAAAGGGCGCAGCATGTAGGTAAAAACCGTAGATTGAGCAAGAAAGGTGAACGTCAGAACGAACACAACGCATCGTCTTTCACATCGATTCAAAATATACGTGCCATACGTATCATAGTCGCGTTCCCAAAAATGTTCGTGGCAGAACTTGATGAGATTCAGGAAGGCATCGCGACGTATCAGAAAAGTAACTAATTTTATAGAAATAATGAGAATAGTCATAGCGTTGCAGGCTGCGTAGGCAGCTAGCTAAAAAAGAAAATATTCAGAAAAAGCTTTCGTATTTTTTATAAAAAAATCCACGGTAAAAGAAAAAATATCTTGCACACAAAAAAATCACAATATCACCAAAATATCGAAAAAAAATTGCTATTCGATTCTTTCCGATGTCAAGACTGTCTAAAGAAAAAAGGAAAAACCTTCTCTATTATTTAATGAAAAAAAAATTCTCAAAAAAAAAATTGAAAAAAATCACAAAGTATCAAAAACTATTATTGCACTATTGCACCCGATGACACTCCTGTCATCTTTGATAAAAAAAATTCTCAAAAAGAAAAGAAATAGAAAAAATAATCACTATAAAAAACTCTATTGCACCCGATGATATTTCTGTCGTCAAATCCATCCAAAGAAAAACCACAGAAAAAAGAACTTTCTCCCCAACAAAAATACAGAAAAAATATTCTCCCATAGAAAAACGAACAGAAAAGAATCACAAAGTGTTGCAATTTGATTGCTTCTGATGACAGGACAAGAGTCGAAGGGATTTCCCAGAATTTCATCCGGTCTTGGCGTTAAAATTAATGGGCAGAGTACAAGGGCCCATCTCTATACTTACGCGAAAATCGTTCTTAGAAAACCACAAATCCTGCCCTGTTATGTAGATAGCGGCGATATTCGCCAGTATGCAATACGACAGTGCCGCTTCCATGATTATTTTGCCTCGTCGATTATTCCAGATCCAGAAGCCGGTGAACCTCATAAAAAATCTAGTCGATCTTATTGCTAGCGATTTTTTGAGATAGGCCGATGCCATCGAGGCGAATGGCCCTGTAATCTCTCTCTCTCTCTCTCGACTGTTGCGTGATTGTTCCGGGTCTTCGTACTTTTCCTGAATTATATTATATTACAGAGAATAATACATTATATTATATTACAGAGAATAATACATGACGCGAGTATAGAAATTGCACTGAACGTTTACCGGACTCTACGAATACATTTTTCGCACGGAGCCCACGAGTTGCCCTCGGGGAAGGAGCGAAAATCGAAGAATTTAGCGAGTTGTGATACGGGTAAGATTCCGCGGTGAAAAATGTTATCAAGGCTGATACGACCTTGATTAATAATTGTTTAGAAACTTTGTTGCAATTGTCGATAAATTATTCGGCAAGATTTTTAAATTGACGTTAAAATTTTGTGATTTTTTTTTTCGATTTGCTTATTGGAAATGTAAGAGCGAAGTTTGTGAGAGTATCAGCGTGGATTTTGGTGCTAAAATTGTGAAAAATTGATAACGATCACGAGTGGTAAAATTCTGATGTATGAAAATCGCGAGGATGATCGGAGTGAATTCGTCAATTTTGTGAAATATTCGAATTTCAGTGAAAAAATTGTGGCAAATTGGTGAGTGTTTAAAATATATAATTCTTATTTATTACTAATTATACACGAGTCATATATGATAAATATTTTTTTACCTCACAAGAAATTAGTTTTATGATTGAAATAATTTTTATTGAAATAAAATTCTGATATTTTTTGAGCAACTATTAATCATTTATTTACAAATTTTTTCTGCAATTAACAACAAACATTAACAATCGGGTTTTCGTTGATAGAAATCAGTCGTCTTCGTTCATCTGTCTCAGGATCGAAAAATACGACAACGAGGTGCTAAATACCTAAAAAAATAAAAGATTGAGGAAAAAAATGAAAAATAAATAAATAAATAAATGAATAAAAAAATGAAAATTTTTAGCGAACCGAGGTAAATGTCTCCAAGGACATTGGTGTGAATTTTCCAACTGTAAGATAGCAGGGCTTACGTGCTCGAACCATGATAACTTGACAGGCGATTCGATAAGATTTTCCCCATTCATTGCCGTACGGCAGAGCGTACCAAGATGCTTGGTAAATCGCCTCGGCAATTGCTGTACTCTCTTGAGCTATCCCATGACAGACCCAAGAAAATAAGTACAGCAAGATAACGGAGCCCCAAAAAAATTCAATACTGAGGGCGGTACGCAGAATTGATTCGTCTGCTCCCTTCAAAAGTCATTAGGGAAAATTTATCCAATAAAAATTTAATGAAAAACAATTTTTTTAATTTTAAAATTATTTCCATTCGAAAAAATATGAAAATTAAAATTATTTTATCATAAAAATCTAATAAAAAATTTATAATATCAAAATTTTGTGTGATAAGAAATTTTTTTAAAATATTCAAATTTATTTTGACATAAAAAAATGAGTAAAAATTATTTTGAGGTAAAGTTATTTGGTGAAAAACAATTTTTTAAATTATAAAATTGTTTGAAGATTTTTACCAGAAGAATTTGAAAGCCTGAAAAGCAAATCTGGAGAACTGCGCCGAGAGCAGCTCCCATCATGATGTAGCAATACAAATCTTCGACTTTGCTCAGATAAGCGATCAAAAGTTGATGTTGTTTGATGCAATCTTTAAGATCTTCGTATGTAGATCGTTGAATAATATTCTTCAAATCTTCCTTATGTTCTGTTACGTTTTTCGTGTAGGTGTCACATGAGATTTCCATACGGTGCTGCAGTATTCGGAATTGTCCGCTTGCGTAGACGCATACTGTGAAGAGGAAAGACGCGAACGTCGTTGTGCAAATGGACACGCTCAAAGTCGCCGCAGCCTGAAAAACGAAAAAAAAACGAGTTCAGTATTTAGTATTAATACTTAATTTATTTTTTGAAAAAAATTAGTATTTTTAATTACAATTAAAAAGTGTTCATCGAAAAATTTTCCGAAAACTGCAATTGTAGATATATAATTATTTAAATCAAAATGAAGTATCGTGAACTAATTCTAAAATTGAGACAAATATATATAAAATGAAAACGTTTATCAGGATAAAGAAGTGAAGAAGGAATTGGTAAATAAATAAATAAAATAAACCAAATAATGGTAAAAAATCATCGATCGTGATGAAAAAATATAAAAAATAAAAACTCTACGAAAAATCGAAGTCAAAGACAGCGACAGGAATGAAATGGACAAAGAAATCGTTGGAAAAATCGATAAAAGTTCGATGAAGATGACATCGAGAATAAAAAAAAAAGAATAATATACAGCAAATACGAAAAAAAACACACAAGAAATTAATAATTAGAAAATTAACAAAAATCATATAAATAAAATAAAATAAAATTTAAAATCAAATTTCTAAAATTTTACCTGAAGACTAAAAGCGACTTCATAGTACGGAGTTTCCGTAAACGGCAAATTGAACCACAACCGAAACGGTAAAGTCCTCTGAGAAGAATCTTTGCCCGCAGATTCTTAAAAAAAAATTTCCACATTTTCCAATTTGTAAGCTCCGATGATTTATATTATGAAAGAATGACACGAAACACTCGAATTTAATACGTTTTTAGTCACAGATTTTTCTTCGTCAAAGAAAAACTCTTCTCCGTAGAATGAAGAATTATTTTTCCATCTGAATGGTTCAGTGAAAAGAGCCATTATATCTCGGATGCAAAAAATGGGACTGGCCACGCGCGAATATTTCTCGCTCGAGGAGGCTCCTCGGTGAAAGAAAAGACGTTGAGGGTAAGATTATGCGAGAACACGTTTCGCGCTTTTATACTTTCAGAATGCTGACGCTCTTGTGTGAAAAGCTTTCGACGGTGATGCCAGATAATAAAATTTAATTGAATTGTACTACGATTTTTAACGGGCTTATTCTTTCGCGCTAATCCGCGAATTTTTTCGGGACGAGAGAGAGAGAGAGAGAGAGGAATTAACATTTTTTTTTCTGCTCCCGAATTTTACTCACCGACGATCGGGATGCTCAGATAGTGCCAGGCGATTATTTGCATGAGGATCAGGAGGACGACGTTCATGCGAGTCGTCTGTGCGTTGCACTCGTTCAGTATCGATCGATCGAACGATCCGTATTTCGTCTTCCAAAACGTGTTCTCCGTGAACGCGTTGAATTCCATAACTTTTCGTCGATTGAAGACGAATACCAAGAGCTTGAGCAACTCGAGCATTACCGTTATCGTGCAAGGGGCATTGTAAGTTATTGCCTGATCCCGAAGTCGATTGAAATGAAGATTTAAATTATTAAAGAAATTAAAAATAATTTTATTAAGGGGGTTGATCAAACATCGATGATATTAGACAAAAATCTGAATTTAAAATATGTTATAATTCAGATGAAACTGGACATATTAGAACAAAAA
>JAPYYX010001904.1:0-26994 GCA_030522605.1 Cremastinae sp. B BG-2022a
ACCCTACATCAAATAATTTTTTATTTGTAGTGGAAATAATGTAGTTTAATAAAATTTGAATTTGAAATTACCGCCAAATATTAGCTTTGAAAGCTAGTTATAGTTTTAAACGCTAAAAATTTTTTTTTGGTCAAATCATGTGTAATATGATCATATTACACAAAAAAAATATTTGACAATAAAAAAATTTTTTTTTGTGCGATCACATGTGATCACATCATATTACACATGATTTGAGCGAAAAAAAAAATTTTTTTTTTTACCAACATTTTTTTTGTTGGTCAAATCTTCTGTAATATGATGTAATCACATCATATTACACATTATTTGACCGAAAAAAAAAAAATTTTTTTTTGACCAAATATTTGAGGGGGGCCGTCGTGCCCCGGTCTCCCCTATACATATATGTAGACTTGTAGACATATTGGCAGAGATGATGTATACATATGTATATGTGTATATAAAAAAAAAAGATTCGGAAAAAAGGTCGACGGAGAGAATGAGAAGAGAAGAAAAAACCTCCTCTGATGCCGCCGTCGATCCTCCCCACCATGCATGCACCGAGCTTCCAACCCCTTCGTATCCGCAGCCTCACGAGGTAACTGGAACTATGACCCGAAACTGGATCAACCCTTCCCGACATCCTCTTTCATATACTCTCTCGTACCGTCGCAGTCTTTGTATAGCTCTCGCGATTTTTCTCTTCTCGTGCCCTTTTTAGCAGAAATTCCGTCCCAGGATATGCGTTTATTTGGCTCGTTGCGCATAACGTATGTATCGCCCCCCCCCCCCCCTCCGATTCAACTCATATGAATTTATATACAATACATATTATTAAATATATGATGTATGAATGTATGTATGGTTGTATAGGTATAATGATGCACCGCCCATGCATTAATTAATACTGAAAAACTCGAACACAAAATCGACATCAGTTTGACCGAGCGGAGCACAACTCTCTTCTCTCATCCGCACCGGGGATTATCTACAGAGATGGAACATTTGCTCGGCAGAAGTGATCGCGATCAGTCAAATCCTTTGGTGAGGGTGTGAATCCTTTTATTGAAAAAGTAAAACATACCCTATCGAGATTGAGCAATTTTTATTCAACACTCATTTTTCGTCAACGGAGTGTATTCCGCTAGCAACGTCAAAAGTGCGAAACGATGAAGCAAACATTTTTATTTAAAAATTCTTGCCGAGTTCGAAGGACTGTTCATTTTTCATTATCTCGAAAAAGATTTTTTCAAGCTTCAATTTGAGTTTCGTAACTTAGTCCGATATAGGTTCGCATACATTTTTTATTTATATACCCCATTTCTGGCCTATTTTTTTGATTTGATCATTACGTTTATGTCACTTTGCATTTCACTCGATATCCTTCCTCGAATATGCTATACCCACGTATAACGTCGTAACCTGATGAAATCATTTGAGATGATCCTTACATCATTTTACCTTCATTACTTTTGGCTTGAAAGACAACCAAATTTTGCAGAAATATATACATATGTATGTACATGTTTTCTTTTTTTTTTTCAAGTTAGAAAATATGAATACAATTTTAGAGCAAAACTACAAAGCCACGCTCTTATCAATGTATTATTTCATCCGAAGTTCGAAAAAGAAATAAAATTTGATATGTGACTTTGACGGATATGACGCTCGTAGCGACTTAGAATGAAGTAAAACTTTTATTATTTTTCAAAAAATTGTTTTTTTAGATCTTCGAATTACGCTTTACGATTATTATATATATGTGTATGTAATGAAAAATAAAAATGTTGGACGATTTGTTTAACAATTAAAAAAAAAACTTGCCTCGAGTCTCTATACATCGCGACTCTGGATACTTTTTAGACTTTTAGAAAAATAATATTTCGCAGATATACTTTGGTCACTTTTTCAATGAGAGTTCTTTTTGCCGCTGCAACTACATCAGAAGGACTAGGAGATATACGAGTAGACACACTTTTAATAGACCGCGATTAAAAATAGAGCGAAGGTGCGCGAGACTTGAACATCCGATTCGATATCGTGAAGGCCATTTCTCGAATGGTTACGCATGCTTTTGCACATCAAGTACAGCTTTCAAAAGCAGATTCAAAAAGAAAGGTCAAGGACATTTACATCCTCTGTTTTAGATTAGAATTGTAATGATGTGTGAAAGACGCATTGAAATTTTTATTTATTTCCCCTTCAGAATCGAGATGCGTATTCTCGTCGCACTCGGTACACTTCTCCTCTGTGATGTCGAAAACCGCGAGTATATGTACATACATTAATTTCGATATAAAATATTCCTCTTTAAACGAGATATAAATTTATTCTCTTGGTCTCTCTATCTATTTGCTTGATGGAAATTTTGCCGTAAGTCCTTCGTTCTCTTTTGGACCATAGGCGCACAAAATAAGTTTGACGAGACGAAGTCGTCGTTGGTGATGCGCGTTCGATTAAGACGAAACAAAAGAAGAAGAAGAAGAAGAAGAAGAAGAAGAAGAAGAAGAAGAATTGAAACATTTCTAGTAAAATTTAGAGCGTTTCCGAAAATTCACTTATATAGATACAGAGTGCGTATATATACTCTGCCAGTAGCACACATTAGTAGTATAAAATTCTATGTAACAAAAGGAGTGTCCGGGCTGTATGTATTCTGTTTTTCAGTACTACCAGTCAATTATTTCCGAACACGCTCTTTATCGAATTTCAATCTCTACCTACGCGATGTTCAGACCACATCTTACCGAAGAAGCGAGCGGTTGCAGTAAGTCACGTGTTTCTTTTGCGCAAGACACGCGTTTTGCTAGTGAGGAAAATAACGCGGCTTTTAAATGTTTCAAAATATTTATCAAGATGTTGTGTTAATGAGCAATTTTCTGCCGAAAATCATCTCATAATAATCATCGGAAAAAATTTCTTTATCCGAATTTTTCCATACGAACTAGGATTTTTTTATCAGATCCGTTTATCATCAGAATAATCATAAAAATTTTTCGGTAAAGTCAACGTATTTTTTTAATTTTTCGTAGACTATTTTCTATGACGGGGATGATGAAAAATAAATCATTAATTCAATCAATCCGATAAGGAATGGGAAAAAAAGTGTTTACAGTGTATTCCAATTAAAAAAAGGTAATCCCAGAGGAGTGGGGAGAGGGGGAGGGGGTCTAAGGTCTAGGTATAATATTAGAATCGTTGGATATGGTAAAACTTAGTCGACGGAAACGTGTTAGGCAGGATCAGTTGAGGAAGTTAAAAGAGTTACTATATTGGTAATACACGTAACCTGACATCTCGAACAACAAAGTTGCTCCTCGTGATTAGACAAATCACGTGGATTGAATGTCATTCACGATCACGAGGAAGGAGTTCACGCCTTGTCGAACGTCAGAGTTCGCTTAGTTAAAATCGAATCGAAGCGATACATTTTAGAAAGGGTCTATTACAATAAGTTTAATATAAACGTAATCCGATGAATTTTCCGGACGAGTCTCTTCGAAATGATTCTGCTCTTTTGGTATGGGTCTTGCAGAGCGAGATTTCTTTCAAGTTTATGCAAGAATGTTCAAATTCGAAATGAAATCTGTGTATGTATATCGTCACTTTCTTGCAAAATTTTCATCTATTTTACGTAGATTCAATAAAAAAACAACAACATTGGAAAATAATTTTCGTTCAATTCTTATCTTTCGTTTTACTTTTTATTTTTCCTTCGCAGACGTGTGTAGCGTCTCTTAAGGAGGAATCGGAGATGTTTTCAAAATGGTAAGAAAAAGCTGAAATTTTGTAGACTCTTGTAAAAAACAACTGAAAAATTGTTGTGCCGAATTTGAGAATGATTAATCAATGATGTGGTTTTAAAGTTATACAGATAATATATATTATTATATACAATATAAGATTTCAAACTTTGCAGAACTTGACATTGTGTCTTATGGAAAATTCATTTATGTATAGATGTTCTAACTTCTTCGTAAAACTTCTTTTATAAGTGTTCAATATGGTAATTACTAAATTTGAGAACATTTCACACAATCTTTCAATTTCAATTGTTTAAACAATGTTAATTTTTGAAAGGTTTCAATTAATAATTAGAAATTATAATTTAATGTAAAGCACAGTTACAATTAATAATTATTAATTGTAACTGTAATAATTGCGGGACGCAAGTAAGCCGTTTCAAGATTTGTTGTTTCAATGTCGTTATTTCTCAGTCGCATCGAAGAAAGGAAGGAAGATTGGGTTATTGAAAATGGTGTAGGATGAGAACGAGGATGAGCAGGGAATGCGCGACAAGCCACGTGCTGGATCCGAAATTTCCACTCTCTCGGAGTCTCTTCCTGCCCACGGAATTTTTCCAGGCCCTTGCTCTCCATTCCAAATACCGAAATAATAAATAATTTAATTGTGTGAATAACGGTCTGAACACAATATCCTCTTATTCCTTATTTTCATCTTTCTTCACATCCTTCTCCAACAGCGCAAGTACGTCTCTCGTACACATTTTCATTAATTGATATTCAAAAATAATGATGAGCCAATCAAGTGGATGAGGAACAAGAAATTTCGCAGAAGCGAAAGATATTTTTTTGAGAACAAAAATACGTTGAAAATAACAACATTCACAAACAAACTATTAACAGTACTTATATTACTCCATTTTTACAGCTCGTCGAATTATTTACAATTCATAGTACAATATATGGTGTTCCGTTAATCTGATTTACGTTTATTATCGCTGAGAAATGATCCTTCACAACATTTTTCATCAAATTTGCAAATTAACTACTTATACGAGAAAAAAGAAGAGAAAATAAAAAATCGGAACGTCTCTCCGAATCACTACTTTCGCTAATGAGCTTCTTCTACACGGCATTTTCTTCCTTCTTGAACAGGTAACACTGCTCAAAAGCAGATCCCACCAAACCTGTGTAAGTCGACTCGTAATTGTAAATTAAATTTTCAGATTCGTCCTTCGTCGTGGGGAAACGATGTTCGCTCATACGAGCTTACGAAAATACATGAAATATGAATGAAAAAATAAGTTATTTTCGATGTTCATAAATATTGCCTTGTCTCAAATATGTGTAAAGTGAAAAATAAATTTTTCTCAGCTCACCTTCTTGCACGAAAAAATCCGAGAAGTAACGGTTCGCTGCGACAGCGGCATGGTCGTGAGGAATGTTTCGTTCCACGATCCATTCATACATAACTTTCTCAGGATGAAATTGAGTACCGTAGAACGGTAGAGTAAAGTGTTCGAAGCTCGATATGAACTCCAGACCGTTCCAGTCCTTGTTCACCGTCAATACACGAAAAACGTTGCTCAGATTGACTCGCTCCAGATTCTGAAAATACATGCATGCTATATGCTTTCATTAAAATTGGATTAAAATTACAAAAAGTATCATCCGTATTGAAAACATTCGGCTACCAAATTATAACATTTTTTTTTCATTCATAACTTGATAAACGATAAGCCCTAGCGATGGTTTGTAATAAATAATAATAATAATAACATTATTTGAAAAAACGTCGGAAATTTATTTCCTTGAGAGACCATTCGAATTTTTATCTTTTTATCATTTAAAAAGGTACGTTTCTCACCTGAGTTGTGATGCAAAAACCATGAAAATTGATGGTAACGTTTTTTGTTTTGAGAATATCGATGATGTCGTCGGGTGTATCGCGATACATTCGGCTCTGTCGAAAATCTGTCGATAAAAATGTTCAACTGAGAAAGAGTAGGTAAAACTATAGCAAACCGATTGTATATGGATATGGAGAAACAAAAATAACTTGCCGAGCTTGAATTCGAGAGGCAAGGCTTGCTTGTGGCTGGAACACTGGGTTCGATGTTCCACCTCGTTGGCGGCGAGATAAGTCATCAATTCGAAGCCCAGGCAAATACCCAAAATTGGAAAATATTCTCCGTTTTCGTTCATACGCATTGCAATTCTGTAAAACAGTTTTCTTCTATGAGACGAACGCGTTCATTATTTAAATCACGAATTCAATGAATCATTGATGGAGGGGGGAAAAAAACAACAACCTGTAAATGATCTTTCCGGCTTTCGCATAACCATTTGGGTTGGTAAAATACGTAGAGCCACCAGGAAGTAAAACTCTGATGATGAAAAAACCATACAATGAAAGAATTACATTTACGAGCACGATTACGAGATATGAATATTTTCAAAATTTCAAGAATCGATGTTTTTTCTTGAAAAAGTAGTACTTATTTACCCATTTATTTTATTCAGTAGAGTTTCGTAATACTCATCATCTTTTCCAATCCTACGGAATAAATCATGTTTTCATGAAAAAAAACAACAACAACAACAACAAAAACACATTTCTGCCTCTCTCCTCAATTGGAAGTTGGAACAATTATTATGGGGATGATTATTATTTTTGTAATTACCAAATGGGAACGACGCGAGCGCCGGCAGCTTCTACGAATTTGACGTACGACGCTGCGATATAACTTCCATACCGATCTGGCCACTCCTGGTTCAATTTATAAGATATCTCTTGCGATAATATTCCTTTTGTTTATCGCGAGGGATGCCCAGTTAAAAGGTAAAACAAACACGAGTCATTCATTTTCTACATCATATTCACAAGCACGATGAGCACTTGAATGCTCCTCACATACATTTCATTCGATCGACTGAGAATGATAACGATTGCATTTTTTTCTTCATTTTTAAATAAAGCCTCTATCTCTGTCTTTTGGATCCATCTTTTCAGATTCATTGCATTCATTTTATTTCAATTAGGATAATCGAGAGCCTATACTGCGCTCATTATTTTACCAATCAACGAAATAGCAAAAAAAAAGGTACGCATTTTGTTGATCTACGTGCATATGTATGGATATTTATATATATTTAAAAGTTTTGTGTACCAATTTGGAAACGATTTACCGGGCCGTGTGGTTAAACATATTTTATTTGAAATTCAATCATTCAATTAATTTTAATGAAAATGATGGTGTATTTTAAAGAGACGTTATTACAATAAGAAGACCTGTGCAGAAAGTTGGGATTTTCAAAAATATTCTCTGTTTGTATTAGGGAAGAAATATATTTTCTATATGTGCTGTACAATAAGTACTTGTATACTTTATTTCTCATTTCTTTTCATACTTGGCGTCGAGCCGCGCTAACGCGTCTACGGATGTTTGTATAGAATTTTTTTGTCTTTTTAGATGATCTCGAAAAAACTCAATCCCCGTCCGCGCTTCCTTCCCCCCGCTAAACAGAGGTGTAAAAATCCGAACCCTCATCTCCTCAGCACGCGTAATGTTGAAAAATTATAAATACATACGCAACTAAATATCGTAAATTAAGAAAAGAAAAAAGTGTGTATAATTATATATATATATATATATATATATATATATATGTAATGCACACGTTTAACTTTTGTTATGCCAAGCACAAAGAAAGAGACACACACACACACACGCGCGCGCGATGAACTGAATAAATCGCGTTCACTTAATTTTTTTTTAATCCCTAGCTCAACTCCGTCAGTGTAATTTGATGTTTTTTAATATGTATTAGATTCCATCGATTATGACATGTGTCAATATAAGTATAATAAAAAGATTGAAACTTACCGACGATCGGACGTTCGTTCTTTCTCTCTCTTTCTTGATAACCTACAAAACAGTCGACTTGAGAAACGAAAAGAAATACAAGACCAAAGTATAGCGCGCCTGGGCTAATGGACAATGAGGAATAAATAGTCATTGTGATGACACTTTTTCGTTTGTTTCGCCTTTAAGACGAGCGAATAAAAAAATAAGGTCTTCCTAGTTAATCACTTATTTTAAAATAAGTTTTACTTTTCGAGTGCAGTTATTTACGCGACTGACGAATTTCCCTCTCTGTGCCACTCCGGGACTTGGATTCTCATCATTCACCATTCACACTTGCACGGCGCATTCTCCTCTCGCTCCTTGGATTCGCTTATTCTTATTTGAGCATGTAGTATAACACATATAGGTGTACAACGTATGTATTTATTCGCGAATGATACACAAGCACCCTCTGTTAATTTCGATTGCGAAAATGTTTACGGAGGGAATTTGAGGTTTGAGGGAACCTTGACATTTTTTTTAATTAGCAACTGATTATTATTTCTCAAAACTAAGAAATTTATACATGTTTTAAGACGAAATAACTAAAAGAACTTCATATATACTTATATCCTCATTGAATTTCGGAATGTATAAATTTACGGCATGCGTGCGCATGCGTTCAATCGCGCTGCTCGGTGTGCGCATTTTTATTGTTATGAGAGAGAATCGAGAATTTACGAAAGTACATATATATATATATATATGTATGAAGTATGAATATATGAGAAAAACGACGCGGTAACGTAACGGCAACGCGTGTATGCTCCTCCGTGACGCGATTTATTTTTCATTTCTTGAAATAATCGCTGAGAGGTTGCCGAGTGCATTATATCTCTCGGACAATTCTCATTTTCAAACGAATTTTTGTTGAAAAAAGCTGAAAAATGGTTAGTTTCTTAATTATAAAATACGACTCGAAAAGATAAATCGTAGTTAAAGGTTATGTTACCCACGTGTACCTGTCGAAATATCAAACATTTTCTCATCAGCTTACCATTTATACTTAATCTAAATTTGTTTTTATTCTTTATTTTTTCGCAGACGGAAGAAGTAAACCCGAAAGCTTATCCTCTGGCCGATGCGACGCTCACGGTTAAAATTCTGAATCTTGTTCAGCAGGCAATGAATTATAAGCAGTTAAGGAAGGGAGCAAACGAGGCGACAAAAACTCTGAATCGCGGGCTCTCGGAATTCATAGTTATGGCTGCAGACACTCAGCCCCTTGAGATTCTTTTACATCTACCATTGCTCTGTGAGGATAAAAATGTTCCGTATGTTTTTGTTAGATGCAAGCAAGCACTGGGAAGAGCTTGCGGAGTCTCCAGACCGGTCGTCGCATGTTCCGTCACTGTCAATGAAGGTTCGCAACTTAAACCACAGATTCAAGCTATACAGCAAGAAATCGAACGCCTTTTGGTATAATATTTCCATTCTGTGTCAAAAAATTGGTGTTACTCTTCTTCAATGGATCATGCAGGAACTCATTGTTCGACTGCCAAAAATAAATGAATGAACCGAATAAAGTACATAAAAATTTCAAATATATCCTTACGAGGGAATAATTTCTTCTTACCCGACCGATGCACTCTATTTTGCGATAACACATAGTAATGAGTGAAACAAATATGCATTCTATGTACTATCCAAAAAGCAAACAAAATAACATAAAGAGGTATAAGACAGACGACGGTGTGGCCGACCCGTGGTCAGTGTTGAGTTTCGGCGATTCCACAAGTTGATAAGTGGCATTAGGCGGGGCCGATACTTGAGTGGGTGACCGCTTAGCTTGCATACACTGACAGGACGATGCTGAGTGGAAGGTGACTTTTTCTGGAGTTCTCGAAGTTTGACAACTTCGAGGTACCCAGAAAGGCCATCACCGAATTAGGAAATTAAAATCATAAAGAGATATAAGCGACTGATTAATATTTTATGGAACTTGAAATTCCATAGAAAACTTGTTCCAAATGATAAGAAGTCACTTTTACAGAAGATGAATACAGAGAATGTTAGACTGGTATTGGATACATGCTTAAGATTCAATGAGAGTACGACACCAATTACCGTGCCAAGAATCCAGTCGAAATTTTTTAAGCTCCGATTGAAAAGTATTCTTGATTCTTCGTTGTTCCTCGTTGTCAGGAAAATCATGGAACCAATTTACAAATGTTGAGGCTAGTTCTTTAGCATCATTGAAGACATAACTGTTTATACCATCTTTTACAAGTTCATTTAGACTGAAATTTGCATAGAAAGAAAAATCAAGATTCATTCATAAAAAAGTAACATTTTGTAGATTATTGAAAATATCGATTATAATTAGTTTTACCAATTATAGTTGTAGGCGCACACTGGTAACTCACAGCCAAACATATCGACAATTTTCATAGGTAAATCCAAGCCACTTGACGAAGTGTGCAAGCATACGCCCAAATCCGCGCTCGCTGAAAAAACTCGTTTTTTTAATTCTCGATTTTCCAATTTTCAAGGTATTCCTCAACAATTATTTACCCAATAATTTCGGATAATCTTCATTTTCGAGCCATGGTGTGACTACAGTGATATGATGCCACTTTTTTCTCTCTATAATAGCAGACCAAAAAGTTTGTAAGGGTCCTTTGCCTGTTATGACACAAATTAAACTAGGCAATGTGTTGTCCTCGCGCGTACAGAAAATTTCGTATTCTGGAATGAATGAGAATTTAAAAAAAAAATGTTTTTTTTTCCAAGTGAACCCTTTTCGATTTGGGTATTCTTTATGCATACCGTTCAATGCATCAAAAAGTATTGAAAAATCTTCGTCGGTCGTCCAGCTAGTACTCGAGACGATGAGACCGGGTCTTTTTGATTTTAATCGAATTTCGCTCGCATGTGGCGTTTTCGGATTCTCGAGGCATTCCGTGAATATCGTCGAATACTCGCCATCATCGAAAATCTTGTAAGCCTTTTTTAATTTCATAAACAAGCTATGTTTGTCTGGCACTCCAATAGGTCCGAATCGCGGCGTTGGGCGATCGTAAAGTACTTTGGCTCTGAAAAAAGGGCATATTGAGTATTTCTTTTTTTTTTTTTTTTTTTGAGGTGCAAACAAGGTTCTTATTTATAATAATAATGATAATTCATTCTCAACCGTATGTTCCAGTTTGTAAGGAGATCTTCCTTCATAGCATTTGAGACGCAATAATGTTTCTCAGCTCGAGCTCCCACAAACGATTCCACAAATTCTGTCATTTTGACGAGAATGTGATTCTTTCCAACATTAAGACTCATTATCGTGTATGCATAATTGTGCCAGTCAATGGAAAATGTTGACTCTGCGCAGATGGAGTACAACCAGCATATTGGAATTGTCGGAATAGCTGGAGGATTCTGGACTAACAAAAATCGAGGCCTCCTCAGCTGGAGTAATTTCATCATCAATACCGTTGACGAAAAGACAGTTTTCAAAAGATATTGAAAGAATCTTGGTATTCCTGAATATAGAGAAATAGTTGTTTCATTATTCGAAACTTAGCGATGTTAATTTAATAAATTAATTTTTATTTGATTAAAGGATGCGTCGTTTATTTAGACAGAGTCAACAGTTAAGATGTGTGTACCTTGTAATAATGGATGATCCGGAATTTCATGTAAATAATGAATATTGACATTGCTACTTTTAGTAAGTTTCTGGAATGGCTCTGAGCCCGAATAGCCGACGAGATCAACCGCATACGATTCGTTTGCGTATGACAATGCGTGATTTTGCATCCGAGGACTTCTCCCAATGTCACCTAATACAACGATGCAAACTGACTTTTGCATCGGTTTTGTTCTTATCCATATGAAACATATTAACAGAATAATAAACACTAAGGTGCACGATAATGAAGCTACATAGACGATGATCATTATTCCAAGAAAAAGAAATCGAACAATAGGCACACATGAGCGTGCAACGTGGAACGGAGTGATGTTGTTGATAAGCAAAAGTCCGAACCCGAAGCTTATTCTCATGCGCCGAGTTCGGGCGCAGATTGTAAAAGGAAGGGTGACACAGCTGTTCACGCGCGCTCCCATCGCTTGGCAATGAAAGTTTTGGCGCCAAAGCAGAAAGCAACCATCAAAATCTCCATGTACTTATGTTGTACCTCTTGCACATCAGGCAAAGAATCAAAGATAAGGATTATTCACGCTCCGTTCCTTCGCGGATAATGTGACTTTTGAAAACCAGATTAAACTGACGTTCTTTTGTGATATATATTCATTGAAAAGTTATGAAGGATCTTAAACACTATTTTACCGAAAATACGCGACCCTCGGATGAAGGTCCAGCGAGTGAGGTAAGTGAGGTTACCGAGGAACAAGGCAACGGTGTTCAGGAATCCACTGATGAACATACACCAAAGTCACGGAAGAAACGTGGCAGAGTAAAGATTAAGATAACGAGGAACAAATCGCACGGTACGATTTGCGACATTGTCGAGAGCAGCTGCGATTTAGTTGACAAAACGCCGAGTCCGTTCACACGTCGGGATGAGGCTAAACCCGATAATATTATTTCCCATCAGGATGAGACACCGAAAGCATTGAATTCTCGTAAAACACGGAAAAGCGAATTTTCAAATGTTGCGTCAACCGAGATATCCTGGAATGGGAATAGAAAAAAAAGTAGCGATGAAAATGATAAAAATGTTTCGATGATGAATAACAATTGTTTTAACGATCCCGATTTTTGGCCCACTTTGATTTCAACACGCCCGGAAATATCGCTCACTGATGAGAAAATGCAGCGAGAAGAATCGAATGCGTTTCAAGTTTTGATGACCCGAAAGAAGCCTCCCCCCGTGCAGTTTGAAACTCTTACAGTCCAGACCCAGGAAGGAGAGGATCAACTCTCACTGAGGCTGATTGAGGAAAAAGGAAACAAGTCGGAAGAGAGTAAAGATAAAAAATTGACTCTTTTGGGAGACAAAAAAGCTTACAGTAAAAGAAAACTCACTGAGATTGAGGAGGCTGAAAAAATGGAGAAAAGGCTGGAAAAGAGAGCTAAGCTTTTCAAACAGTTGAGCAAAAAAGAAGGCGGGGCAAAGAAGCCTCCGATTTCCAGAAGATCGGGAAGTTTGCATAATTATTTCAGGTAAAGAATAATCTCAATGCGCATAAAAAATTTTTTAGAACAACAACAATACAATAACAAATGAAAATTTTTCATTTTTCAGCAAAACAATTATAGAGCAGAATGAGAATAATGAAGCTGGCCTCTCATCTACTACAGTAAAAGCGGAGATTCATAATGAGACCAATAATGGAGAGATTGCTTTTAATTCGACGATGGAATCCAACGTGTCATCGATGAGAGGAGGAACAAATTTAAATAATTCCCATAGTAAAAAAAAACCTCGCTGGTCTTTGCGGATAAATCTTCAGAGCAAGGACTTTGATGACACCAAAGGCAAATTAATTTTATTTCAATTTATCATGATTTAAGACATATTTTCGGAAACATGATGTGAAAATCAGCCTGGAGTCTCCCAAAAATAAAAATAATTGGTTGATGGCAATGACACTTTGACACTTTGATCGCTGAGGAAAAAAAAAATTATTCGATTATTTTTGATAAATTATTATTCAAAAAATTGAAGAAAAAAAAAATGGTTTTTTCATTACAGATTGGGCAGATGAAAAGTTCGAAAAAGATTTTCAAGAAAAAAAAGAAGGGAAAAGTCGACGAGCTGAGGAAAAATCGAAAAAAATCGAAGAAAACGATCTATCGGGATCGAGCATAAAAAATTCAAAGACAAAAAAAACCGTGAGTTTGAAATATTCAAAAATTACTCCTCTAACAAAAAGCGGATTGGCAAACGCGAAACCTGAGGGTGTCTCGGAAATGATGATTGTCTCGAACTCTGAAGTAATCCAAGAAATATCTGATACGAGCGGCGATAAAATCGTAAAAAAAATGGAAAGACTGGCTCCCTTGTTTCTGAAACGTCAAAAGCCGGACCAGGGGGTTCTGGAAGCGCGTCGAGCTTTTCTCCAATCAATACCAACCGAAACAAATGAAAGAATCCGAAAGTCTGATCGTAAAGTACTGGCACCCGGGTCGGTGGTACTGCCCTTTCCGACGATAAGTCACGTGACGCAGCTCGATGAAAAACAAATGGAAAATAACTCTTGGTCCATTTTTCCCAGGCGAGAAATTCAACCGTTCGTGCTACCGGAGTTAGATTCGGAAAAATTGAAATCTTTCACTAACCTGGACAGGGAGACAAAAAATTCGAAACACACTGTTCCGATGAAAGTGCGCGTTGAAGAAGTTCTTCGCCAGCTCGAATCTCACTGTCCGGACGTGGAAAAAATTTGGGAGAGAGTATTGAAGACTTCAAAAGATGAGAAAAATAAGAAATCACCGAAAAAGCGTGGAAGAAAAAGCAAATGTTTAGAAAGGAAAATCGAGGCATCAGGGAATGATGATTCTAATAAAACTAGCATGTGGACCGAGAAATATCGTCCGAGAAATGTACGCGACATTTTCGGTAATGAGGAAGCTGCGGAGAAAGTTAAAAAATGGCTCAGCAACTGGATTAAAAATTTCGAAAAAAAAGATTGTAGCAGCGGGGATGATTTTTACTCATCGGATTGCAGCTACGCTAGCGCTTCTAGCTATAATCAGGTGGCTGTTATTCTGGGACCTCATGGGAGTGGAAAAACCGCTAGTGTCTACGCGATCGCTGAGGAATTGGGTTACAGGTGCATACATTTTTTTGCTCCTTCCTCTTTTACTATTTATTATTACTTTTGCATAATTTTTATTAAGTGTGAATGAATTAATGACCTTTCGCTCGTTGTTAATATTTCAGCGTCATCGAAGTGAATGCGTCAAGCAAGAGGACAGGAAAAAAGATATTGAAGGATCTCGAAGAAGCAACAAAGTCTCATCGGATAGAAAAAAAAAATTTCGTTCCACTGAGCGCATTGACAATTGAGAATAAAAAGTCGATCCCTCAAAATTCACTAATTCTTTTGGAAGACATAGATCTGGTTTTTGAGGAAGACGAAGGTTTCATCTCCGCGACCTATCAACTAGCTACAAACACGAAAAGGCCGATAGTGATGACGGCAAGAGACGTATGTTCCCACATGACAAAAATGGCTCCGGAACAGACGCAGATTTTTTATCACACAGCTTACGGGCCGAGGGTTTCATCGTTCCTAGAACTTGTCACACTCGCTGAATCCGGATATCGATTGCCTCGACCATGCCTAGACGTACAAATTTGTATACTTTTATTGCCACGTTTTTCTTTTTGTGCTACATTTTTTAATGGGTCCTTTGTTTTGTTTTAGAGATTGGTTAATTTTGGCGACTTGAGGAGAGCTCTCCTTCAACTGCAATATCTTTTGATTCCCGGCAAACCAAGTCCGTTACAAGTGCCAACGAATTTTCACCAGCACCTCTATCAAGATATGCTTCCTTGCGTTTACAAACCAGCGATGAGGGAGGTAAAAGGGAGAAAAAAATCAGCGAATACTGAAAATTCATTGGGAAGATCGATACTCGAGAGATTGGCGGGTAATTTGGATAAATTATCGTTCTTGTCGACGATGATTCAAGTCGATGATCCGTGCGTCGAAATGAAAATGCCTTTGAGGGTAGAACCTAGCCTGTCCTTGAACGAAAACGATCATAATTATTCGTGCTCTGGAGTGAACAATCAAGAGATCGCTGAGTGGTTGAGGGATCAGCTGATGAACAGATCCGTAAATCCGAAATGTTCTTCCAGCAATGCGCAATATTCTCAGCAACTCGTCGTATGGAAAGAAATGATTTTCAGTGTGAACAAGGCGCTCTCGCATATCTCTCCTCACGTTCTCGATCGCTCGATGCTCGATTATCTTTCTACCGTGCGCACAATATGTCGTGCTGAAAATAATAGGTTAACCAAAAACGAAAAACGCGGAAACAGATTTTTTCACTATCTGCAAAATTTTCGGTTACCAGCGATCTCGACGAAACCGAGCGTTCTCGCAGCTGCCTGCGAGATGATGCTAAAAAAGAGCTGACGGATTCTTCAACTATACGGTTCATGTTCATGTTACGGTCGCGCCCTTGTAAATACCTTTTTTCATACGTCCACCGGATGCAAAAGCATTTCATTTTAGTCTCCGAGATATAAATACATATATATATATATAATATACACAATTTATGGTACTTGTCGATGATTTTGTACGATTGTAACATTTCGTATTTTTTTTGAATAAAAGATCATTCGAGTGAAACAAAAAAAAATGCATTTCTCCTTTGAGGTAATCACGTTCTCGTGACGTTTAATCGAAAAATTGAAAATTCTTACATAACCTGCGATCAAAATACAATTTTAGATCTTGATGTGATGAAGTTTCCGATTGAGCTCTTCGAACTTGAGAATTTTACGAATAAAGAAGTCTCCGTAACGATGAGCCACTTTCGTATCGGCGATGTGAATCATATCGTGATCGATATAAAAGTCAAGCTGAAAAATTTCGTAAATCATTATTATTCTTCTAAAATATTCGAAGCAAATAATGTAGGAATATAAAAAATTCTCACCTCAGATCCCGACTGGAATTTTCCTTCCAATCCTGAAGCGCCCTTGGTCCAAACAATATTTTTCATCTTATGCTTGAAACAGAGCAAGTGGATAGTTAGAGCCGAAACTTCCTTATCGAGATCCCAGTCGTCGGTTCGAGTTCCGCTGGACATGAACGTCGCCAATTTACTCAAAGGAAGAGTCGTATACAGTTTCAGGTAAGATCTAATCGTAGGTAGCATTTTTTGCTGCACAACCTCGTCCATGAAAACTTGGGTTTGATGCTTAATTGCTTCCCGAACGTAATCATCCTTGGGTGAGTCGGGGGCTGGTGGAGTCGACGACAAGAATTTCGGACAAGCGAAGAGAAAGCAGGATTCAAATTCAACGAGATCGCCATATTGCATTTTATACATTTTTTCGTGATAGTTTCTTTCTCGAAGTGCTTGCTGGAGTCCCTCGTCGATACACTGAGGATGAAGAACAAGACAAATCGCCAGAAGATGATACATCTGTTCAGTTTGCTTGTTTATCTGATCATTTTGATAACTTCTTGCAGTGAAAAGCTGTTTAGTGCGCTGAATATACAGGAGGCTTCCAGAGAACGTTCGTATTGCGTCAGCGTAACGTCTCATCATCATGTAAGCAAACCCGACGTAATAAGCCGTTGAAATCTGGCAGCCAGGCACGTGAGAGTAGGCGCTTTTTTTATAAATTTCGACATTTTCCAAAACCTTGATTGCTTGGTAGTAATCACCCAAGAGAGAGTGTAGTCTCAGGAGGCCGATGAGGGCGAAATATCCAAGCATCTTGTACAAGGAATGCTTACCGAAAGCTCCTGCAACCGAATCTGGATCACCGCCACTAGCGTAAACCTAAAAAAAAACCATTTCTTGTCTTTGCAACTACAACAATTGCAATTTTTCATCAGACTATCCCTCAAAAGATTTTGTCCTTACCTCTAACTGGCTCTTTATCTTGGATTTATCTACCAAATAGTGCAGAACATTCAAAACACAGAGAACATCCCACATTTTATTGTGAGTGTTTAAATTTTCCAATTCCTCGGGAGACTTGTTTGTTAAATTGGCTCTGTACTGAGAGAATGACTGGAACTGGTAGACAAATTCATCGATCAGTTCCCAGAGCCATTGGTCCGGCAATTCAAGCTGGACAGGTTCATCGGGATTGAGAATGTAGTTGAAAAGGTCGCAATAATTGTAGAAAGAGCCAAAGCGCTGCTCCAATGACGGACCTTGGGCTCTGGCATAGATATGACGATAGTAAAGCTCCTTGTAGAGTATCAAAAAAACTTGATCGTTGTCGACGAGGTGAGCGATGTCAGCCTCATCCGGCCACGACTGCTTGTCGAAAAGCTGCTCTGACATTTTCGGGAAAGTATTCTCATAGAGATTCTGGATCTCAAATATGAGGCCGTCGTTGATGCAGTTCCGAAAGTAAACGAGCATCTTCTGAACAGGCTCTGGCACGGGCTGACGGTATCTGTCATAAGGCTCGACGTGCTCGACCTGACCGTACTCATCGTACGTGTCGTACTGTATTTTTTTAAATTCAAAAACATACATTAACTTGTGTGAATTTTATCATTCGGTAGAGACTTTATCTTTAAATTTACCTGGTCGTTGTATTCCTCGTACATCTCTCTCTCTCGAATTGTACTAAAATAGGATGCGTGTATGAATAACCTGTACACTCGGTTCTTCGAGGGCGGCGTAAGGAACACGATGGAAAAAGTATGGCGTCTCTACCGAACCTCCCTCTCTTTCGGCCGCGGCGTATTCACAGTCGATCGTTGCTCCCCTACATGCATTATCTACTTGTGGTCACCTATAACGATTACAGAGCATATTTATTTTACAACCGATGGTTATTTCGCGCGGTGTTCTCTCTCTTTTAAAACTTGAATTCCCTACAGTCGATAGCATTAGCGGGGTTGTTCATTTGCTCCATACATAGATGGCTCTACTTGCTATTTTTCGGTAAAAAAGTCGGTTGCATATCAGCGCTCGGTAATAGGTGTGTGATTTTTTTAATTTTCTGCTTTTCCCTGCTCTTACCTCTTTCTTTAATGCAATGCGATTCGTGCTGGGCAAAAACACTGTTGAAACATTTGTTGATCCGAAAAAATGTCGCGATTTATTTATTTATGTTTTTTAATATCGCATGAAAAAAGTGAAAAAAGTTAGGAAGTATACAATAAGATTGGGGGCTTCATCAATAAACCCGGCCGTTCTATTAATCTCATCGCTGAGAGAGTTGATTTTTTCGAATCTGTATTCTCATCATCACTTAATATTTATTGTTTATAGCGGCTTTGACGAAAACCTTAATTAATTCATCATTCCTCCCACAGTAAGTATGAGAAGTCTCGATAAAAATTGTAAAAGAGTGTTTTCGTTCGTCGCTTTTTGTCCCTTTGATTTTTGTTCGGTGCAGAAAATATCTTATTTGGTGATGTCTGGTGTGAAGCGTGTACTTAATTTTGTGGTGCTCCCCCTCCCCCGTATTATTGGAGAAAAACAGAGTGAGATAAAAGAGGATATAGAGAGGACAGGTAGGTATTTACGATGGAGCCAGATGTTCAGATGATTCCTGGACCTTTCGGACAGCATTGGGAATGCTTGTATTGGAATGCTCTCTCATCGGCGTTCATACAATATATTCATCGATATAGAGGTCAGTGCTAATTTTTTTACTTTAACAATTCCAAATTTTTATCTCCAATTCGAGGAGAGAAAAAGATGCGTCGATTGCTAGAGAAATTTTACATTTTTGAGATAAAGTGAGACTGCTGACGTTATTCCTATACACATCAGAGTATCTATACATGTATATATATATATATATAATATATAAGTATATAGAATAGAGAAAATTTGAAAAATATTCCGAGGTAAGTTTCGAGGGCAAAAAACTAAAGAATAACATAACTGATGATGATGGTGTATGGGAAAGCAGAACGTGAAATTTTTCGAAGCTGGCAACTTAAATTGACTCGATAAAAGTTGGTGAACAAAAGCAGCCGTGCTTCTCATCTGACGTACATACAAACCTCGCTATGTGTAGATAATATCGAGCGTATATTTCATTCTCGCTTTTTCGTGTCCGTGCTCCTTCGAGAGTCCCCGTTCATGGGAGGGGGGATGGGACTGCGACAAGATTTTTTGCTCCCGCGACGCACGCGTTATATATATTATCAGGGAAACATCTGCCAAATGTTATTACAACTTTGTATAAAGTGAGATGAGCGTTCATCTCGAAGACGACGAGCGAGAGAGAAAAAATTAAGCGAACGGAGAGGGAGTCGAGAGGAGCAAAAAGTTTCGAGCCACAAAAATGTTGCGCGACTCATCTTCGTGCACTCTTTTCGTAAGAAAACGCGCGCGCCGCGTGATGTCCCTTTATTTCCGAGTTTCGCGTCCACATTTACGCCTTGCGGTCGATCTCTTCTTATTTTACTTCATGTTTTTTTTTCATCATCTCCTTTCGTTAACTACATATATTTCCCTTGCCGCGACGGTAAAAAAGTCTCGAAAAGTAATGGACGAAACGACCTTATGAAAATACGGGAACAATCGTGTTTTTTTTTCTGGTTGATAATGGGGGTGATCGATCGAGGCTGGATAATGAATAAAACGTTATATAGATATATATGTTTCGAATATAAGAATCGATGTGGAATATGTTTCCGGAGCGGTGTAGCGAAGAAGTTTGAGACGGCGGACATTCGTCGGCCGCCCCCCCCCCCCCCCCCCCCCCCCCCCCCCCCCCCCCCACCCCCCCCCGCCCCCCCCCCCCCCCCCCCCCCCCCCCCCCCCCCCCCCTCCCCCCCCCCCCCCCCCCCGTCGCGCACCAAGCGAATGAGCTTTAAACGAAAATTATTGCATTCGTCCCATGCATCCCTCTCATCTCTTTCTTTTTACAGATGAATAAAATAGTTTTGCCAAATATGTCAGAAGAGTGTGAAAATGGGCTTTCAAAGGAATAATAAAGATTGAGTTCTCTTGTGTAAGTTGAAAAAATGTTGACAAACGCTGAATGAAATATAATTTAAAAATATTGAGTGTTTTTTTTAATATATATTTTTTGAAAAATATAAAGAAGGCATTTCTATAGATGCACTTTTGTATGAAATAAATAATGACAACGATATCTAATGACGATATATTTCGTTACGAGAAAATTACTGCAATGTGTAGGTATTTATAGTATATCTCAATGTGGAAAAAAGAGGATGCAAAAAAACGAGAGAGAACTTGAACCGGAGAGTCATATTTATATCCCGGTGAACCGTATCGAATCGCGCGGGTACGTGAGACGAAAACGATATCCCCGCGCATAAATTCACGAAAAATGTGAGAATATTCCAAATATCAAGGAATACATTCGAATAAAAAAATAGTTGCTAAAAAAGAAACAAAATTATAGTCTTTTCAAACTATAAAACCATCAGCAATAAAAATAATAATGTATAATTGTTAAAGTGTGCAAATATTCTGCAACACGTGCGGTTCGGAGCTGACGATGTTTCAAAAAATAAAAAGGTAATAGATATATCTATATGAATAAAATACAATATCTTAGGTGTTAAAAAAAAAGAGACATTTTTTGGTATGCCTGTACGGGAAGAAAAAATTGGGGGAAATGAGAAAAGGAGAAGCTTTGCTTTATATATTCTGGCAAGCGTTGCAGCGAACGCGCGTTTCTATCTCTCCTCTGATGGTATAGGTATCCAGTATATTTTCGCGAATAGAGCCGTCGCGTCCCCAACCGTGAAACCCGTTTATCCGAATCGAAGCACATCTAAAATCGTTTTTCCAGGGTGGAAATTCGATTTTTATACCTTCGAGAAAAATCAGAGAATTGACATTGACAATTTTGCAATATCTTGTACAATTTAGAAGAATTACATTCTAAATTTTATTTCGATCATTGAAATAAAAGCAATCTTTCTTTCTCGATCAGTATCAATCATTTCTCTCAAAATTTGCAGAAACATTATTTCTCGATGTCATATAGGGTATGGGGGAGGGGGGGGGGGCAAAATGGGGTACTCAAGAAAAATTTCCGATTCCAAGGGTTTAAGGTGATGTGACAGACCCATATAACTGCACAAATTTTCGGATAAATCGTTCTTATAGATTGTTGATATTTAGGACAAAATAAAAGTGTCAAGCCCTGTAGAATTAATTGACGCAGGGCATGAGACTTCGCTTTAGATGTTAATTTTGACCATTTCGAAGAACGATCTGTCCGAAAAATTCAGCTATATATCCCCTCGCACTCATCAGGTGTCACGTGGTACATCTTTCACATCACCTTAAATATGCTGAATATTTTGTTTTTTAATCACAATTAAAGAAAAGAAATAAAATGTTCATGAGAAAAAAATTTTTTTTAGCGGTCAAAATGGGGGTAACTTCTCCAAAAAGTACGAAAACATTTTTTTTTTCATAATTTGTTAATTTATTATTAGCTTTGATGTCTTATTTCAAGTAATTGATTGATTTATTTTAATTTTTGATTAAATGTGTTTCATTACCAAAGAAAATGTTCTTTTTCGATCTGCTATGTTAATTAATTTTCAGATTAAATTTTTGTGTTTTTGTGTTTTTAAATCACCAAATATAATGTTCTTAGCAAATAAAATACTATTTGATATTAAATTTTATAAAAATTTGAAATATTGTAATTTTCACCAAATTTTTGGGGTACCCCATTTTGCCCCCCCCCCCCACCCCTACATATAATGTGTAACATATTTGTCCTGTAAGTTCTCATATCGACTCTAAAATCAAGATATTTATTCTTAAAATTCGCAATTTTTCATAAGGGCCCCGGTTAAATACCTATATCACGATATCAAACGACGATGATATACATATGTATAGGATCACGATTTTTCGGTCGATGAAAGCACATGTTGAAATTTTACACACATGCACCCACACACATTATTATATACTAGGCAATGCCAACGCCCGCTTTACGCGCGCGCGAGCTTTCCGTCGTGTTTATAAATTCTTCCTCTTTTTGAATATTTTTCTGTTTTGATACTTATCATTATATCTTCTTATATTTTTTTATTCTCCATCAGTACCCTCCACCAAACGACTATCTTGATTTTTTATCTCCTTTCTTCCTTTCTTTATGATAATTCTTTTCACTTTTTTTGTATTTCTCACAAGATTTGTATATTGATCAATCCTTGACACACTTGTCAAAATTCTAACCAATTTCAGATAGAAAAAAAATGAAGTTGGTCAAAAACGATCTCGCGCCATCGCGAGCCAATCAGATTTCCGAAAAAGCGGTGACAAAAGGACCGTGAATTTGGTCGTTTTGTCACCGAAACGACGCTCAGTTTACTTGAAAAATATGAGGAAAACTAATATACTACTTATATATGGGAAAACAATTCAATCTGCTTCCCTTCTCCGCCCCAACGATAAAAAACTACCTTAAAAATGATCTCTGATTCCTACTTTACTCATATACACATATACCTACTTTATTTTCATATATAGTATACATGCATATGTTCATGTATACAATAATAATAATTTATAGATTCCAAAATAATAATAAGAGATTATAATTATCTGAGAGAATATATAATTGAGAGTAAAAAAATTTTCGAATGTTGGATTTACAAGTTTGACAATACGCATAGTAAATTATCAGTCATTATTACCAATTATATTAATTTATAATAAATACATATCTACATGATGCTCGAATAAAAGTTGTATAATACAGCATTGAGATTGAATTAACCAGTCCCTCGTTTATCAATAAGATTTATACGTACCACGTGAGAAAGAAAGTGAGAGAGAGAGAGAGAGAGAGAGAGAGAGACGGAGAGTATGACTCTCGAGAGTTGTCGGAATTAAATAGTGATTTATGAATATTGATAGCTTAACTGAGAATATTACGAAGGATACATATTGAGAGAATTATGCAGAGCCACTAGAATTTAATTAAATTCTTATCCTGCCGCGGATAAATTCAGAGATATGCGCGCCTTTTCACCTTAAAATTGCGCTGCCGCTTGTTCGAACTTTCATTTTTTTTCCAATCTGTGCATGATAAACGATTTTAATTGCATATTAATACAAATTTCAATCGAAGCAAATATTTTATATTGAAAAGTATAATTGATATGCATGCATGATACATCAATGATTGAGATGTGCTGTATAACATAAATACATATGCATAGAGAGATGAAGACGATTTTCTATTTAAAAACGGACATCGAGTTGGTATTTTGTTGTGGAAAGTAAATAAAAAATGAGCAATAAATAAAATAAATTTCGAATGATCTCGGCGATGACCGAAAATTTGGTATACCTCGGTTGTATATAATCGGCGCGGAAAGCCAAAAGCGCTTGCTGGATCGTGAAATATAGTTAAGCGGAGTCGTAAATGGAATTGAGAGCCTCACCGGGGCGCAGGATAATTGTTTTGAAACAATCCGAGCCTCTCCGTTTTTTCCTGACGACGATGTTCCTCGTTTTTTCTCCTTCCAACAGCTCTCTCTCTCTCTCTCTCTCTCTCTCTCTCTCTCTCTCTCTGCTTCTTCTTAAGAAGGAAATCTGGGAAACCGTTACCATGACGACGAGAATCGCGCGGAAATCTTGCTCGAATCTCGCGAGAAATCGAGCGGTCGCGAGATCGCGTCCGATGGAGGGAGAATCCTGTTCCGTAGTGGGGAATGAGGATCCCCAGGATAGGGACAATTTTCTCGGAGTGGGGAAACGAAAGTGGGCGTGCCAATCGACAAACGGGCCGAAGAACGCGCAGGGGAAACTTATACGTTCACGCCTACAAATTTATCTCTCTCACCTTCTTTCTCTTTCTCGCTTCTCGATTCAATCCTCCCTTTTTTCTCTCCTCCCTCGGTGACTTTCTTTTCCTTTCTACCATTACGACAATACTCCATATCGAATACGAGACTCTTCAAAGACAAATTCTGTTTTCTTATATCTATATAAAAAGAAATTATATTCAGCGCACACTCTCTTAATGAATTAATTTCATGATTTCCATACGCATTTGAATTATTTTCTTTAATAGCAAAAATAAGCTTATCTACGTAAATTAAAAAGTTATAAATATATATTACAATCTGATGTATGAAAATTTGACTACACCTTTTTAGAAAACATATTTTTCATGCACATGAGAAACGAGAGTGCGAATAGATTCGCATATTTTTTATTTATTCTTTACAATTATTTACGCGCGCTCTCTTACATATCTCGTTATATCTACATGGAATTTCGTTCGAAAAATGTATCTGATATTTTATACAAAACATATTTTTTATGAAACACATTTTGTTAAATGTGAAACACGAAATTGAGTTATTTAAGAATAAAGAAATAAACAAATTATCACAGTTTTTTTCTTAATATTGTTCTTCAAATATAGGAATTGTCGGGGGTGATTCCCGCCTATGCGCATGAGTACGATGATAAAGCATATGAGCATACATATAATATACAATTCGATTATCTCGAGAGTCTTTTTAGCACCTTTCGCACTCGTGCGATGCTTAATACTCGGGGATTGCACACATATATCTCTATACATATATATACTATATGTAGGAAGGAATAACAATGCGGGTATATATACCACGGGAGTAATATAAATGTTTAAATGCACTAAACGGCGCAAGCGTCGGAAAATCTGATGATGCTGTTGTTAAAATAAACCGAGAAATTTTCACTCTTTCCATCCCTCTCTCGCTCTTTTTTCCTCTTCCTCTTTTTCTAGACTCTCCATTTCTCGCGCCCAGGGGGTAATTAATTTACAGGGACAAAACCGTTAACGAGTTCGGTGCATGCAACGCGTTTTCATTGTCGGCAAAAGAACTCTCACGCGATGCTTCTCTCTCTCTCTCTCTCTGATCATTCGTTAATATATACAGTATATACCCGAGTTGGTAACTCGGAAAATAATTATTCTTTCAATATATATATGAAGCAAAAAAATTGATATACACATTATACCCGGAAAAAAATCTAACGGATCGAAGAATCTTAAATGCAAACGTGTCTGTAGGTACGATTTTAATCATTTGCGCATACGTATGCATATGTATATCAATGCATATTGTATACGTGTATATTTGTATATACATATAAGGGAAGAGGGGGGGCAAAATGGGTCCCTTAAGAAGAAAATGTTAGAATCCTTAGTGTAATGAACTGGTTTTAGTCTCTTATATTTTGATTATTTCGTTTCTATAAAGGAAATTGTTTTTAATGAAAAAATAATGCTGTCGAACTCATTATATAGTTTATCCTTCATCATATGTAATTTTTTAACCGTTTCTATAAAACAAAAATTTTACTAACACGTTTGGTGCAAAAATATTTGTCGTTTTTCAAAGTCTCGACAGCCTATTTTACCTCCTAAATACTTTAAGTGTCAACAATTTTGAGGGCAGATTTTGCCCCCAAAAATGTATGGATATCTATTGAAATTTTGGCAGAACAACATCTCGCTGCTCATAATTTGTCTACTCGATATTGTTATTCAGATTGGATATTGTTTTTTAGTATTGATGTTGAGTAGACAAATTTTGGGTAGAGATGTTGATCTGCCGAAATTTTTGGGGGACCCATTTTGCCCTCTGCCCTATATAAACACAGCAAAAATATAGCTACATCGTGGTACGAATTTTTGGATTTTACAAGATACCTATCATATGTATTAGAATAAAAAGTTACCATAGGTTTCGTATATCATATATCAACAGATTTTTTTTCCAGAAAAAATATCGAATAAGATTTACCTTATTTAAATAATTATTATGGAATAGGGGAGAGAGGGGCGAGATGAGCGTCTTACGAAAAAAGTGCTCGTAATCTGAGCTTTTTTTCGTGCGTGCCACTTTTTTTTAGTCCGCCAACACGTATTTGGTGTTAATATGCCGAGTCCGTTGGAAAAGAAAAATTTGAAAATGTGTGACAGCACACGCGATGGGCCTTCTAAAAAATGTATTGTTTGAATTTTTTTTTCCTGTTTCTACTTATTTATTTTCAGTCATCTCGTGCCAATGATTCAGCAATACAAAAATCAGTGTAAATCCTAATACGATCGCTATTATAGCGAAATTCCAATACTGATGCTGAAGACGAATAAGAATTTCAGCTATTAAGCCGTAGGATGAATTACATATCTCATCAGTTATGGATGTGAAACAGACGACAGAGCAGAGCCCGAAATAATGACCATTCAATCTGAAGAAGAAATTATCGCTTATTCATCAAAATCTACATTTGATGAAATATAAGCGTGTCAGTTCTTAAAAGGTCTTTTGAGCTATGCTGATTCTTCAGACGATAGCGATTTTTTACATATCCAAGAAAAAAGGAGAAAAGTAGATCGCGGTTCATTGTTTTTCCGTAAACACTATACACTACTCTTATCTTGACAGAAAGTCAATTTCGAAGATCCACTCGAAGAAGAAAACAAAATAATAAGTACTACAGTTTTAAGCGGCGCAACTTTTCGGAATTCATTAGCTGCGATGAGCGAAAAAAAAATTCTGTACCGTGCAAACCATGCAACCATCAAAAGAAAAGTAAAGGGAAATGAAGGCAAATCCAAAAAATCTGTAGATGGCACAGCCTGTATTTCTGCTCAGGTCTATATATGAGGCATTCCACCCCATTTCGGACACCATCTAGCTTTCGCATCTCCGATTTTCTCCATAATTTTTTGTATTTTAGTATCTATTGAAAGAGG